>OMPJ01010300.1:7101-21323 GCA_900312935.1 Carapus acus
TCTCCTGCCGTGTCCCCTAACCTTCCTCTGTGTCCCTCTCCCTCCGCTCCCCAGCTGTCCCTGCGCGTGAAGGGCCTGAAACGGCAAGTGGACGAGAGCGAGTGCGAGGTGGAGCGCCTGGAAGGGGTCCGCCGGAAGGTTCTCAGGGACCTGGAGGAGCAGCAGGAGCAGCAGGAGGCCCTGCAGGCCAAAGTCAGCGCGCTGGAGGCTGAACTCAAGTAAGCAATACACCCTGCGTCCACTAGATGGCGGCATTTCGCGGCTGAACGCAAAGGAGGCTCACGCAGGTGCCCTGTGTATGTCAGCAGGCGGAAGCAGTCACAGCACAGACCATCTCTGGCCGCCGCCTTGAGCTCGGAGGAGGAGGACGGTTTCTATGACAGCGCCATCACCGTCGGGCTGAAAGAGAGCCACCTACAGGCCAGCAGCAGCTAAGGGACAGAAGGAACAAGGGAGGGCCGAATAAAGAGGGGGAATGGGGCGGCAAACGCTCTGACGGGAAAGCGACGGTCACTGAAAGGCACTCAGGGCATTAAAGGACTCGCTCGTGCGGAGACGCCGGTTGCCATGCACTACAGAACTGCCTCGCTGCTGTTCTCGATTTAATTTCGTTCAAGGTCCTTCAATCGAGGATGAATTAAATCAGCCTTTTTTTTTTTTTTTTTTTCCCCCAGTGACTGCGATTGATTTCTGGCCTCTCAATGCGCCGTTGCTCAGTTACATTAAAAGAATGCCAGTTACACACAGACTCGCAGGTGTAGTCACTGCACGTAGCCCATCGCCACATCCGTCTGTAGCTCACCGAGGCCTTAGGGTGAGGGTTAGGATTAGCCCTAACCCTAACCCTAACTGTGCTCCATGAACTCAAAACTAACCTTAAAATTTTTTTTTGCATATTTCCTCGCCCGACAGAACTGTCGACACTTTTGCGTATTGTGTGTTAGTTTGTGTTTGAAATTTGTTTTTGTACATTTTGAATGTGATGATATCAAACTGATGTTTTTACGCCGTATTATCTGCACACACGTATACACATATCGTCCCCAACAATCATTTGCATGTCCAGTAGCAATGTCTGTGTGTGTGTGTGTCCTCGTGTGTGTGTGTTTCCTCAGAGGTTCATCATCCTTCGACTCTCCCTGACCTAATTTCGTCTCGTCCCCGCACGCCTTCTCATCGTACCTCCTTAAAAGGAGCTTGTGTTTTATTTCCGCTCGTTGTCCATGTGCTGCTGTGCTGAGATTGAACTTTTTTCTTCACGCGCTTGCCTGTACATGTGCGGCATTCCCATCTAATAGATCAGACGCTAACAGTCCAACAAGGGTTTCACTTTTCCAGAGCTCTTATTTCTTCATTCAGTCCGATCTCTGCTGAATGTCACTTTTAATGATGCCGCTACAATCCGAAACACGCTTTACATGTTTGAACGAAGGCGATTCAAAGTAGAAGTGTAAAGATGGGATAATTTCGTAAAAAATCTCTGACAGATTTGTAAGCTGCACAAGCTTTGTAAGTTTTGTGAAATTTTGAGTAAATTTTAGATGTCTTTAAAGAGTGCGTTGTTTTATTTTAATTTTATTGAAGGTAACTTTGTGTACATAATGCAATGTGAGAACGCAGATGCATATTTTGTGTAATTTTTATTCTTACATTGTCTCACTGTTTAAATAGATGAATTATTTATGACCAGATTAAATAGTTTAATCAGGGCTTTAACGCTGTCGATCAAGATCAGTGAATTGGAATCAAATGAGTAAACAAATACGGGTAAACATTCAGTACACACAGACACATTTAGTGAAGAGTTTATTAAAGAGCCCAGCAACCCAGAGGTCAGAGGTCACAGTGAGCTGTTGCTAGGGGAGAATCACAACACTGGCAGCTACTCCGACTCCCCTGACGTTATTGTGGTCTTCTCGGGAAGAGCAGGTTTCAGTTTAGCTTCCAGCGAACAGCATCGCGTCATCACCGCTAGCAGCAGGAGGGGCGGCGCTGTTGCTCTGCTCCCACGTAAACCTCATTAACTCGAAAGGTTAATTAAATCCACCGCAAACACGCACATTACATCAAACAATCAGTCAAGCCACACAAATGAAGATGTCCTCCGGGGCGCAGCTGTTGACTCATACCTGGACGTCTGTGTGTGCGTCTTTTGTGTGTGTTTGCGTGTGTGTGTGTGTGAGGGGGCTCGTCACGGGCCCCCGAACTCGGTTTTGGAACACTTGTTGGCTTCTGACTGGAGCTGTTACATCACTTGTCCTCTGTCCTGAGCGAAGGCCGTGAAACTGCCACCTTCAGAGCCGTAACTGTGAGAAATTGCCCGCGAACGCAGCCGGTTAGCAAAGAGCGCTGACGCTCCAGCCCCTCCAACGCCACACGATACACAGCCATCGCTCTCCAGCGCTTGGCTCTCACTCGAGTGTCGCCGGTTGCGCGGCCGTGAAGTATTTTTCGACCCTTTTGTCCTGACAGCAATTATTAGATCTTATCCCGGGTGCTTCGGGACAAAATGGAGACGGGCCGTCTGCAGATCCGCAGACATGGTTCGGGGGGCCTGAGATGGAGGGTGAAAAGTGCAAAAAAAAAAAAAAAAGCTACTTAGCGATGCCTGAGAAACAGCTGCGGGGGGGCTCCCACATGCATATACATGAGGGCGCGAATGGCAGCCATTACTGCAAGACCGCTGCCGGCACCTCGATCCGTGACGCAACTTTTGCATTCCACGGTTGCGTTTTTCCGCTGTTTGTGTTTGCGTGATGTCTGAACTCCAACCGCCTTTCTGACCCACAAGCCTGGAATCCAGTACGGCTGTTGTTTACAATAATTGCAAATGAGGGTCCTCTGGCCCTAAATGACACCACAGTGCATCCGGAATGTTTTTGGTTAACAGGTTAAATTTCTGCTTTTCTTAGTTTCCAACCCTAAGATGCACACATGGGGTCAAAAATGATGCCAGGAGTTGTTTTTCTTCAAAATATTTATAAAGAAAAATTGTAATATATTCATGTTCCAGGTATTCCTCATCAAACTTGTTTGTGACATGAGGTAATATTTTCTTTATTTATGTTTTCATTCATTTTGAGAAAAATTCTGAATATTTTGAGAATTTCAATTGGGGTCAAAAACGACCCCACTCCTGGAAGAGTGTAAGTCTTGGTAGGTTGTGCATTGATAATGCAATCACTAGGTAAATATAGTCATTTAACCCTGTAATGCCTAATATATCATATTTGATACGTGCTTTTTGAACCCTCCATGTGAGCAGTGCTACAGTGAAAAGAGTTTCAAATCAAGCTTTGGCTCAGGAAAGGCCAAGCAATACATTTTCTTTCTTTTTTTTCCCTTTACTTCTCAGCCCCTCCCCTCCTTCGGGCCCTCTAGACAACCCCTCTTATTCATTTTGTGACAGGTTTGACCCAGAATAATCATCCCAGGAGGCTTACATGGACAAAGACCCCCGTCCTATATACAGTATATTGTATGTTATTGTATTTCACCTATGTGTACAAAGTGTCTGCTTACCTTTGCGGGTGAAAAACATCACACGGGGATAATCCAGAGCAGAGGAGGAGGAGGAGGAGGAGGGCCGTGCTGCAATAACAACACCGGTTCTTGCTGCAGGATGCGTTATTGTTTTAGGGATTTGGGTTTGTTTCACGTTGTGGCCTGCCTGTCTGCTTTGCTGCCACACCTGTGGAACTGCCCTTAAGTCACTTAACATGTTGACAGTACGTTATGGCATTTTTTAATGATTTACTGTCCTTCACTCAAAGCATACATTAGCTCTTAAACACACCTTAGCTCAGCCACAACACGCCCCAACACACATCACTCATCTTGGGCCGATGCATGGGTCAAAGGTCAAGTTTCCTTGTGATGTGTCTTACAAATTGATTGGAAATCTGGAATAAGGAATCTTTTATTGTCATTCTGGCAATATATAGATATATATACATATTGTGTATATGTATAGTGTGTGTGACATATATACACTATATACATATATACTGTATATATGTGTGTGTGTGTGTATTTGTATGTACATATGTATATGTTATGTATGTGTGTGTGTGTGTGTGTGTGTATGTATGCATGTATGTATGTGTATATGTACGTTTGTGTATGTGTGTGCGTGTTATGTGTCTTTCAAATTGATCAGAAATCAGGAATCTTTTATTGTTATCACGTCAATTCATATTGTGTGATGAAATTAAGGTGCTGAGTTACAGTGCAAAATGGTATAAAAAAGGAAAAGAGAAGGGAATGAAAAGAAGCAAAATTTATACACAAAGAAATATACAGAAATATCTACAGTGTAGAGCATAATGATGATATTAGAAATAGTCATGGCTTTATGGGATCAGATCTAAAGACATAAGTGTAATGATGACCTGTGTCTTATGGCAGCAACAACAACAACAACAACCACAACAACAACAGCTAATGAATAAAAACACACAAGTAGTGTAAGAGCTGGAGCGACAAACAAAGAGAAGGACTTCTAGGAGGCCTGATTTATACTGTGGTACATTCTGTTCAGGCAAGACAGGGGCTGGCGAGGACCTGAAGGTCCAAATTTATTAGCCTGTTAAAGAGTCACACACACATGCTCACAGTCTGAGAGAGGGAGTGTGTGAGAGCGAGCGAGAGAGAGGGGGTAAGAGAGAGAGAGGGAGTGAGTGAGAGAGACAGAGAGAGAGCAGTCCGTGTGTCCCTCTCCTCTAAAAGCGTTTTTGTTGTCGAGTCTTTTTCACTGCATGCTGGGACCGCCGAGCGTCCACAGGCAGAGACAACCCGACGTCACGTCACCATTTGTATTTTTTTCTCTCTTGTTTTGAGTCATTCGTCTTTCTACTCGCCCTCTTCCCACCTGTCCGAGATGATGGACGGCGGCGAGGCTCGGACCGCCGGAGAGAATGTGAGTCAAAGTTACTTTTCTTTCAGCCGCATGTCTCAAACCTAATTGTCTTTACCCCCACGACACCTGGGATGACGTCGTAAGACTCGTATTTTAGGGGCAGGCATGTTCGTTAATGTGACAGATGTGAGGTAAATGCCGTGTTTGCACATGTCATGCGTTCGACATTTAAAACACGTTTTCCCCACAGACCTATTATGCCTCACAAAAACACCCGCCGCAAGATCATGTTGTCGCTTTGTTGTGTTGAAAGGTAAAACCGTAAACGAATATTCTGTGGCACACAGCCAGACTTTGCATGAGTTTCTGCCAGAATGTCTCCCGGCGCTATGCTACAGCAGATATGCTAATTGTAAACAAACATTAGTGTTGCCATGTCGTCCTTTATAACACGTGCAAACAGTGTCAATAAACGCACAAACGGTGACGTCTGTGGCTGGTGGCCAACGCAATATTCCATTTGTGTCACGCAACGCCATGATTTTGCAATAAATAATCGAAAGATAAAAGGGCTGACATGTGTCAGTTTTAGTAACAATGAGGTCACCGCCATTTTTTTTCAGCCAGAAGTTTCGCGGGCCTCCCAGTGAATAATGAGCGTTGGTCACGTGGGTGATGCTCACACGGTAGAGTTCATCCTCCCAAAGCAACGCTACACGTGTTTCAATAGAGGAATAATATGTCTCAACACGCTCGGTATCCCCCCTCAAATTGTCAATTTATCATTTGCCTGGAGATAATTTTTGGGGATAAAGTACTTAGGTAGGGTTATGTTGTTGACCTGGTGTTGTTATTCCCACACAGGAGAAAACTCATCAATCAGCTTGTCAATTGTGCGCTTAAAACGAGGTCATCCGTTGCAACAATCACCACCGCAATCAGCTTCGCCTGTAGTTCGGTGGAGTCTTAAATGAGGACACAGACAAAGACACGGTCCCTGTCTGCCAGGCTTTCTCGTTCTCGTTTTTTTTCTCCCCAAAGCCAAACTAGGTCATTAAATGCACCTTAGGCCTTTTGGAAATGTCATTCTGGGGAGACGCAGCTTTGCCCCCTGGCCTACTGACAAACAAACGGAGTTGATAACATACATCACAGTCCCAGAATGTGCATGTGTGTGCATGTGTGTCTGGGTATGTAGGGGGGTGTGTTCGGAGGAGGAAGAGGAGGATGAGAAGGAGGGCACGAATGAGCCAATGATTTGGTAATGGAGGAATCTGGCAGGATTGGGAGTTAAACCCAGTCATGCCCACGCAGATGCTCGCACGTTGGCAGCCGGTCCCGTGCCGGATGCCAGCTCACGGAGAAAACAGGGAGCTAGCCAACAGTAGATGTGAAGTCCTTTTGTGTGTGTGTGTGTGTGTGTGCGTGCATATGAGAGTACCTATTATCCTGACCAGCTTCTCATCGCTGATTTATCGATTGTAACAGTTATTCAGACAGACATTCTCCAACACGGACAGGTGGTGTTTAACTTTGACGACTTTTTCCTGGCGTGAGAGCGCACATAGGTGTGTGCATGTGTGTGTGAGATCCCAAGCGTGTTATTAAGATGGCTTCGCTTTGTGGTCATGTTTTTGTCCCGCAAAGCTGTGTCGGGCATTTTAGTAATTCTGTGAAAGGCATCTTCTTTGAGCTAGGTGTGTGGGTGTGTGTGTGCGAGAGTCGCATTCCAACAAAAGGTAAGGCCAGTTCAAACATAAATAAATATATTTTGTTGTGTGTTGTGCTTCATCTGTTATCTTTGGATAGAAGTTTTGCAAGTGTGTCGCATGAGGCAAGAGATTGAATAAAAACACAAAATTGAGGACTGGCAGTGTGTGAACATTCACTTGATGATGAACACGGACATCATTCATAAACACTATGAGAAAGTGAAGACTGCCATTTGACTTCTGTTTGCACAGGTCTATTTGCACAGCACACACTTCAGTGTCACATAGACACTCATTAATCTCATTATGTAACACACACACACACACACCACACATTCCTCACCGTGCCGTCGCCACCCTCTAACAAATGAAGCCGTCTCTATTCGAAATGTGAAATGTGTCTGTGGAATATGTTTGTGTTCTGTCTGTGAGCGGCTGTGTGTTTTTGTTTTTCTTGATCTGGAGCCTCCAACGCTCTGACTCACAGTCCTGCAGGGGAGCTTGGCAAAGTGTGTGAGCGTGTGTGTGTGTGTGCGCGCTCTGCCTGCGTCTGACTGGTCCTTGAGGTCTGACTGGAGGAAAAAGGGTTGGGCAGTTGGTAGAGCCTCACCCAGTCGTGTAAGGCGAGACTGCTGTGGCTTCACACACACACATACACGCTTACTTGCACACACAGACGACAGACAGTCTCGATCACATCATCGGGACGACTCGCGGCCAGCTTTGTCTGCCCGGGTAGACGTCGCTTCATACAGGTATGCCCCTCTTTTGTCTGCTTTTTGTGTCTCACACTTGAGTTCTTATCATGAATCATGCTGTTACGCCGTCACAGGCAAAGCATTGTGCGTCTGTCTCCCTGAGAGATTTATTCATTCCTAAACATCGCATTAGCTGGAAACAACATTCACAGTGTTTTATGTACGGCGGCTTTGAATTGGACTATATGGAGGGGCAGAGTTTCACTACATCTTAAGCTAGTTTGACCCAAATTTGAATATGGCGTGTCCCGGCTAAAGCAGGTAGCATGGGAGTGGAGCACAGTTTTTTTGGTCAGGATGACACATAGATAGTATTAGTCAACACTTTCAGTTTGCCATCATCTGGAATGTGTCTCACTATGTTGACATCACCCATTAGGTTGTAATGAAATCTGTATACCAAGAGTGTTTCTGTGTCGGCAATGTGTGTGTGTGTGTGTGAGAGTTGGGTTGAGAGGGTGGGGTGATACCTGCTGTGTCTGCGCTCTGACCTGCGACCCTCACACCTCTCCGGCAACATCTTTGGACCACTAAATGGGAATTCACACAGTCGCATGTTGTCGGAAATGAGAGTGTGTCGTGAATGGATGACAGTGTAGTTAGTAAACAGCTGTTCCAGAGGGGGTTGTCGCTTCATATTCGTCTATTTCTGGATTGTGACTGTGGGCCGGCCGACGGTGCGAGGATGCTCTCATGGGTCGGACAGTCAAGCGATGATATCATCCCCCATTACGGCGAAGTCATCGACAAACATGGCGGACGCGGTCAGCCGCACTGTTCCTCACACGCTCATCTCTGCTCTACACACTACACACGTTCATTGATCCGCGTCCCTCTCTTGTCGCTCCACGTTATGTTTTTCTTAACGCTGTCATGTCAGAGCTAATAGACGCTGACCGAACACACAGTCTTCCCCTCCCTCTACTTCACAGTGTGTGTGATTATTTCCTGCACTGTTAGCGCAACACTTCATTAGCGTCTCTGTGTTTTGTCCTTGATGTAAACAGGGCTCAGCGCCAATGCTCTGATTAGGACTTGCTGTCATCTGAGGCCAAAGTGGAAATATCAGTGTTGACGGATAGAACGATAGAATGTTGTGACACTCATATACATGATACAGTTTGTGTGAGCGTTCAACAACATCTGAAAACATCAGACTCATGTGCGCTTGCTGTATTTTCCCAGCTTGTCTTTTTGAAGAGAGAGGCCAAAAATGCAATTTTAGGCTTGCTCTGTCTTAATGGGCAGGCCCGGCACGTTACTGCACGCCGGCTTTTACCTCGTGGGTTTGATAGCGCTGCATTAAAGCCATCACGAGGATGAGTCCGCACACGCCCTCCAAGCTTCCCTCTGAATAACAGAGGGAGCGTGACCTCGGCTCGCCTTAATTCTTATGAATTTATGAGCGTCAGGGATCCGGAAGTCATTTGGAAAGGCCTCGGCGTCCAAAAACGTGACTGTGATCGCAGAGCAATCAGCTAATGGGCTATTTAAGCTGTAATGGGCTATTACAACTCCGCACACGCACACACACACTCGCACACAGAGACACAGTCGGCCTCACTTTCAATACAGTGTCTCTGAATTGCATTTCTGTCGGCCATTGTTGTGGCAATGTGTTCCATAACAATAGATTTAGCCAAAAAAGAATACAAAACAACCATGTTGGAGCTTATTTATTTGTTATTACTAGAGATGTCTGATAATATCGGCCCACCGATATTATCGGCCCGATATTAGCATAAAAATGAAATATCGGTATCGGATTTTTTTGCTTTAAAACCAATAAAATAAAAACCGATAAAAATGAAATAATGCTTGCGTTACACCGAAATAGTGCATATGCGCTCCTGAAGCGTTTACCGGCGCACATGTTGGTATCGGCTGTTATCGGTATCGATACATTATGAGTTGGACAATACCGGCACATCGGATATCGGGAAAAAAAGACAATATCGGACATCCCTAATTATTACTGCTTTTATTCCTCTTGGACTGCGGTGCAGGACGGCAAAGTAAGAATTTTATTGTGCCGGGAAGCTTGTTTCCTTACTGTACATACGACAGTAAATCTTGGAATCTCTCTTGAGTGTTGCGCTTGAAACAAAAGGTGAAGAAGTTACTGGAATGCTGCTTCTTTCCCCTGGCTCTCTTACTTTTGTGGCGAGATATCCGGCTTGTAATGAGATGCGAATGCGTATCTGGGCAGGGTGACTCTGAGTGGCATGCGGTTAAGTCGAGGAACATTGTGTTTGCGTGCAAAAATGCATGTGTAAGCACCTCCTGGGTGTGTCCAGCTCCTTTGCCAGAGGACATTGTGCTTGCGCTACGTGTCGGGGCTGCCCCGCCCACAACGACTCGTCGGCCTGCGTGCCACAGCCATAGATGGTTTTCACAGACGCAATTATGCAGTGATGACCTGCCACTCACACAAAAACGATTTCACGATGCCGCGGACATGCCCGTGCGGTGTCGTAATTTGGCGTACTAGGGCATCAAATATGCAAATGTGACGCTCATGAGAAGCTTCCTGAAATCATCCTCACGGCATGGCGGCTCTCACCAGAGTGCTGACGTGGAGTTATGCGTGAGCCGGGCTGTAAACATAAGTGTCGACGCACGGCGGTTGAAATAGTTTCAACTTAACTGCACGCTCGGCTGTCAGCATCCGTCAAACATCAAATGCGGCGGCGATAATTGAAGCCCGAGCACGGCAGCGATGTACTGCCGGGGAGCTGGAGATTTGACGACTTTGAGACCAGGGTTTGGAAGTAAATAGTTATTCTACGCGAACCGCTGACGGCACATTTTCGTGACTCCTATAGAAGACAAACAGATGCTTTGCTTCCATTTTTTACGTGCCACAGATGCGGCACACCTGCCCACTGAAGGTGTAAAAATACCGCCGGGGGTTTTATGAGTGGAGCGCGAAGTAGCCGGTAAATCAGACCCGAGACATCTGGAAATCGAGAGAAATGATGCGCTTGAAGTGACTCAGACTTACAGTATTTCCATCACTCAGCTAAGCCCCAAGAAAACAACTTCCCATGTCCCCAACAACGCCTCTGTCCTATTCCTCTCAACCACACACACTTTCTGTTCTGTCTTATCGCCTGTGGTGTGTGTCTGACGATAAAGTACCTCCTTATGTAACCTTGGCACAGCGTGTTAAGTTTCATCAAGGCCACAGATAATTACAAAGTCAACGACGCAGAAAAAGTCAATGACTCACAAATGCACACAGTCTGTTGACATCAATCCCACCAAAATGCACATAGAGGTGTGGATTTAGCCTAATCCAGTTTGCTGATGAGTTCGAGAGATAAAAGTGAGGAAGATAACAAACGTTGCATAACACACCTGCATTATCTGTGCCCCGCCCTCTCAGACAAACACACACTGACGGATTTCATCTTTCAAGAAGACCACGGCTCTGCTCACTTAGCATTGCTGTCTGCCTGCCTCCAGACTTGCCTCAGGATAATGTTTTTTTTTTTTTTTTTTAAGTCAGTTAGTCGAGAAAGAAATTCTGTGGCAGGTCAAAGGTCATCTCCTGCTTGAAAGATACTAATGCTGTGTATTCTACGTCGTGGACAGACGAGTGGGTGAATATTTTGGTCTTTTACGCCCTCGCCTTATATATTGACAGAAGAATCCGCTGGTCTATGTCATTTCATTTGATATGAAAGTTTGAATTTGTGGTGTAGGAAAACCTTCAAACCCAAACAAAGTGGAGAAAAGTGTAGAGCCATTTGCGAGCGTCTGAACTCAAACTGGGAACAAGATGTGTTCTGTGGTTTCGTCGCCATGGAGACGCAATAGTAAACCCGAGTGTGACTCATTCATGGCGGAAAATGATGGTATTATTGGCCCCTCTGTTCCGCCAAGGACTGGACAAGGGACGCAGTGGAAACCCCTCTTTCTCCCTCTCCTCCTCCTCCTCCTTTTCCACCCCAGGCTGCGTTGCTATGCGCTACATGTGGCACTCGGACTGGTGAGGGAGTGCTTCAGTGTAGGAAAAGTTTTGTTACCCGCGCTCAGCCCTTGCTCCGCCCCCTCTCACTTTTTCCAATCTCTCCCCCCTGAGTCCGCCCCCCCTCGCTGCCATTGGCTCAGCCTGGCTCTCCGTCCCCGTCTCCCCGTCACACCTCTCCTGTCCTTTCCCTCATCCTCTCATCTTTCATTTCAGGCCGCGTGCAGGAGGCTCACGCTCCCCTTGCCTGAACAGCAGCTGGTCCACGCGTCCCCACGGCACGGAACCGAGGTAGGATCTCCCGAGAGGGAAACAGGAGAACAAGGTTTCAATGCGCAAAGGGTGAAAGACGTTATGTGATTATTTGATTTGAATGCAGGATAGAAGCTCATCACCTGAGGGACACAGAGACACGCAGGAGGCGCTCATCACTCCCACCAAGGAGGAGGTAGAGGTCATCAAGGTGGGGTCACGAAGAGGAACCTTGTTTCCTCGCTCTCCCTTCTTCTGTCGCAACTCTTGCTATTGAAACTTGAGCACATACTCAAATGCGTCGTGCGTTTGTGTCTGTGTTTATGTCTGTGTGTGTGTGTGGCTTTGGCGGCTGCGCAGGTTTATCTAGAGACGCGTCAGCAGAGGGAGGACAGCCATCCAGAAAACGGGACGATGCTGACAGACGAGGTTTCACAGATTCAAGAGGTCAGCGTTTCTCCCTCTCTCTCTCCCTCTCAAACACACACACACACACACACACACACACAAACACACACAGACATATAGGCAAACTGTCCCGCAACCACGTTTAATCAACACCTGGTGATGCTGGCATTCACCAGGAGCATGTGAGAGAGACACGCATCTGTTTTTGTTACTTAACTTGCTTTGTTTACAGGTGAGATACTGTCTGAAGACTCTGAGGGAGCAGATGGCGGCCAGGCAGACGACAACAAGCAACAAGGTAAGGACACACACACGCACACACACGCACACGCCCGCAAGCAATGACGCACACACACACCCCCTCCGCCGGCACCTTGGCGAGGCTTTTGCTGAGCGCGCGCCTTTCCTAATAACGCTGGCTGCTAATCGGTGAGTAGCTAGAGTCGATGCCCCTGGCAGCCCACCAAGCGTCGCCAATGGCAACGCTGAATGCAAAGATGGAAGCCACTAGCCACTTGGCCGTTCCGAAATGCTTGGGCTACATTCCTCCCCAGTTTTTTTGGTTTTCGGATGGACTGTTTGTGTCGCGTTTCCCAGGCGATTGCGGCCGAGCCTGCTCGGAATGCCGCAGCATTTAAGTTGCCGCATAATAGGCAGAACGCTCTAAATGGGACACACACACACACACACAGGCACACTCCTCATATGTACACACATGCATCTGTACACAGGAGTTGGCCAGACCCGCAGAACCTGATAAGAAACCTGCCTCACACACGCCATAATAGAGGAAAATCTTGACTCTCTGAACACACCACACACCCACACACACACCCACACACACAAAATCACCTACAAAGAGTTTTCAGGCACGGAATGTGATCTCCTCTTTCCCGCCTATGCATTATTCACGACTCAGCATAGCATTACGGCTCTCGGAAGGCGATGCTGCACGTTTGGTATCGACCAAGTTGGAGGTTGTGTTCCGGGCGAGTGAGTGCATCTCGTGCTGCTCTACTGCCGGCCTAGCTTTGTGTGTGTGTGTGCGTGTGTGTGTGTGGCAATGCACGTAATCCGGGATCAAGTTACACTGGCCTGCGTTCAGCCCGGTGTCAGATGGTGTCGCAGTGAAAAAGGCCTGTGTGTGTCCGAAAAAGCTCGCGTGTGTGCGACTAACTGACATCCATATTCTCTTTCTGTGTGTGTGTGTGTGTTTGTCAGGCCAGGGATACCCAGCAGGAGTGTGTGAGGCTGCGGGAAGCCACCAAGCGGCTCTATGCGCAGCTGAAGGAGCTGGAGAAGAAGCAGAAGGAGGAGCGGGAGCAGCTGCAGGTCTGTCTCCGCCTCTGACCAATTAGATGCAAAATTCGATTTGATTAGTCAATTAGATGTCGCAAACATGGTGACCTTAACTCCCACTGACCCCAACCCACCCCACAGGCAGAGAACAGCGAGTACCGCCTCCGCCTGGCAGAGCAGACAGAGCGGCTGCAGCGGGCGGAGGAGCAGTCGCAGCAGAAGGACCAGCAGGTGGAGGAGCTGCAGAAGCTGCTGGCCAACATGGAGGAGGAGAGCATCGCTCTCAAGGAGAAGATGGCCACCGGGGAGGCGGAGCTGCTGCAACTCAAAGAGGCCAGAGAGGAGGCGGCAGAGAGGGCAGAGAGGTGAGAGGTCGAACGAGGGGGAGGAGCCCAAAGAGCAGGGAAGTCACTCCGAGGAGGTGACTCAAGGTTGTGTGTGTGTGTGTGTGTGTGTGTGCACGCACAGGTGCCCAGAGCTGGAGAAGGAGGTCGCCATCCTGAGGGAGAAGATTCACCATCTTGATGATATGTTGAAGTGCCAACAGAGGAAAGTTCGCCACATGATCGAACAGGTTAGTTTGGGTAGTTATTTAGTGGCTGAGTAACAATTTGTGGACCCACTACGAACGTTTTTAGTGTGTTGTGAGACATGAGAGTATATTCTGAAGATGTCAGTAAACTCAAAGTGTTGTGATTGTCCGTCCAGTTAAGCCAAAAATTAGGGATTGTGTTGAATAATAATAATAATGATAATGATAATAATAATAATAATAATAATAATGATAATAATAATGATAATAATAATAATAATAATAATAATAATAATAATAATAATAATAATAATAATAACAACAACAATAGTAATAATAATAACAATAATAATAACAATAATAATAATAAAAGCAAGAAGAATAAGAATTATGATGATAATGCATCTGGTTGCTGTTGGATTTGCTGTTG
>OMPJ01010301.1:0-25650 GCA_900312935.1 Carapus acus
AAGAGTAGAGGAGAGAGGAGAGGGTACCAGGAGAGGAAGGGAATGGAGAAGTGAGGGGGGGAGAGAAGAGGGGAGGAAAGGAGATGAGAGAAGTGGAGAGAGGAGGAGAGGAGAGGAGGGGAGAAGAGGAGGGATCTCCCCATTTCAGTCAGATTCACACCTTAGACACACAAACACACACACACACTGCAGCATTGGTGATGAGATACCAATCACTCTCCCTCTCACTCACTCTCTCTCTCTCTCTCCCATATGTTCTTTCTCTGGGATTCCCAACACAGGCAACCAGATCCTGACCCCAGTTGAACCTGGTGGACTGGGGTAAGAGGATCTATCCCCATCTCACTGGAACACAACATTGCTGTTCCCCTCATTCACCTGATGAGGAAAGAGGGGAACACAGTGTGATCAACCATATCGTCCTAATTTCATTTTACCCACGCCCAACCACTCCTAGCTTTGTCCACCCATGCTCATATGTAACTGATAAAAACATTCTACAATCAACTGTGAGACTAATTGTGCTTCACAAACTTCCAAACCTGCCAATTTTAAAGTTGACGTTCTCTCAAAGTTCACGGCCCCGCGTGTTCCCTCAGCCTGTGCCTGTTCTTTCAGACAGAGTGCTGCCTTTGTAAAATCAGCGGGAGACCGCAGAGATTGGGGCAGAAAATGAGAAATCGGAGGTACGGCCTCGGTTAGGACGACCTCGGGACGGACGGCGCAGCACAATCGATTGGGTTTGTCCAGCCCCCGCTGCAACAACTGGGAAGAGGCTGCTGGACAAAGGCGAGACAAAGAGCCTGTCTCTTTCAGGCTGCCGCAGCTTCATCGAGCTACGCGGCGTCGACAGTGAGGAAGTCTTCTGGCCGTCCGGCTCCCAGGTGCCCATTTGTTGGACGTCTCCTGTGCGTCTGCAAAGAGACCAAAGCTACAAATGGAATGCGGGGAGGAGGAAATTGTCAAATTGTTACATGAAAAGGTTTTATTAACCTGGCAGGGGAGTCGCACACGTGCGCTGCTCTTCACTGTTTTGAAGCCATTTCCTGTTTTCGGTACATCAAAACTCAACCTTTGTCAGACGTGACCCACACAGCGCCACCGTCAGCCACCTTCCTGGAACCGCATGGGCCTCCGACAGCATCGTTTCCCTTTATGTACAGAGAAAACAGAGGAAAGTCAAATAACAGTGGTGCTCTGGTGTGTTGGTGCAGTGAATGTGGTGAAAAATAATCACACCTCGTGGCACTTTGGGGTGTCTGGGGATGTATGTACTTCAGCTGCATGAACTAAAACACCCCAGGAATAACAAAAACATGTTTTGTAAAATGGAATCCAAGAGTGATTCATGGATTAGCGCCGAAAACTAAAGATATTCACCCTTTGCTAGTGGGCTGGGGGAGTGGCGGGAATGGGATGAAATGAAGCGAGTGGATGGGGAGGAACAAACAGAAGGTGCCCGAGTATCAGCAATAAAGGCTTTATCCCCGAACAGCGTGTGATAAAGCTCAGTAAGTAAAGCGAGAGTGTTCAATTAGAGGGCGGCCAACATATGGAGGGCGCCGCTGCTGATCAGGCAGCGTTTGATTAAATGTCCTGCTTGTCTCTGCTGCTGCTGCTGCTGCTTCTCCTCTCGGCTGCTCCGTCCGATTAGCAAGGATGGCGGCAGAATAACAGAGACATCAGAGTGAGTATCAAGGTGGCCATTTAGTTACACACACACACACACACGCACACACACATAGAGGCCTGGTCTCCAGTGTGTCTTTGGACCAGTGACGTACAGTCGAGGGAGGCAGGGGAGGCCTTGCCTCACCTGTCAACATGGAGAGATACAAAAGTAAATTGACAAAATTAAATGGTCAATCAAATGGTGAATGAGCTGCTTTGTAGGGTTTGTATATTTATAGATTTGATTGTGGTGGAGTCTGTGTCTCACCAGCCATGAACCTCTCTGCACGTCACTGGTTTGGACCTGCTGCTGCTCTGTCGATGACAATCAATGTTTTCTGGATCCTAGCACGGCTCCCCCTGCAATCAACCAAGGAGAGCATGGTACTCAAAAGGGATTTTTGTGATTTGTTTACACGCAGCTGTTACAAAACCAGAGGTGACAGAGGCGCATTCAATAAAATAAATGTTACATAAGCGAATTGTCTGGCCGGGGTGAAACACTCCTGCCTGCCTTTCCGTGCGTCACGCCTCGGCACAGGGCGGCCAGCGGCTTTGTGCGCGTCCTCCTCGGATTACCTCTCTCCAACACACCCCTGACTAAGTAGGGGAGGAAATAAATAAATTAGAGGTCAGGCTGAAATTTCCCCCGTAATGCCATCTGACTCAGCTCCAGTGTTTGTGCGTGTGCTGTTTTTGCAGAGAGGAACGAAGAGATGCACCTGCAGGTCGTCGACCAACATGAGCCTCCACAGAATTCTTCGCAGGTTTAGTCAGAAACAGAACTCTAGATTTGGAGATGATCGACAGTCGGTGCTGCACTGTGCTGTAGATTAAAACACATGAATTTGGTATCCATCCAAAAGCAAAAAAAACTGAATCAGGATTCGTTATTAAGAATCAACTCCTAATCTGATAAATAAATTGATCTACCTGTGTATCTGACCTTGAAACTAACCCAGGTTTATACTACCTTGTATCAACAGTATATTCAAAGTTCACTTTTCACTTTAGACCCTAGCAAAATGCCTCACCATGTTCAGATTTGACAAAACCAAGCTCATAAATGAATTGTAAACAGCTCTTCATGATAGAGTCAATGCAGTTCCAAAGGGATCTACTCTGCTTCCAGTCACCACCACTGTCGCTGCTATGCAGCAGCATCGATGGAGGCCGTCCTCATTCGCAAAGGATCAACAGGCACAAGACGAGCAGATGGATGTACCTGCACGTCCTGAAATGAAGCAGTCTCGGTAACAGGTAGAGGAGAGGGCGGCGATGGCGGGAGAGGCTTTGAGCAAGATGAGAAGACAGGAACACAGAGCCAGAGACAGTGATGGAGGGAGGGCAGGACTCAAAGCCGACAAGGTTATCTGGCTGCACGTGTGCCAACAGTTTCCCCTCAAAAGGTTCGGCCTGTCTAAATGTCAGAGCGGCCCACGGGACCTGGGGATGGAGGGAGTGAGATATTCTGTGAGCACAGTCGCAGGAGGGCCAGTCAGTCATCAGCGTCACTGTTTGACAGATTTCATTTTCACACGCAAATGACATGCCAGCCATGGGATTTACTTTCTCATCCCAGAATAGCCACAGAGAAGCTGACGCCCACAAATGATAATAGTAAAACTCTTATTTGTATTTTTCAGATGAAACGATGCATTGAGTCTTTTCAGATACAAGTCGATTGGGGCATTTGGAGTCAGTTGATTGACGCTCTCCTCGCGGTGGCGACATGGATTCAGACGTTAAAACTACAGCTCCCTCTACAGGTATACTATGGTTACTACGAAAACATGTTGGAGAGGTCCATAAATATACACACAACAAACACAGTTCGGACAGTTGAGGCGCGTGAGTAGCATGTCTTGTCTCACTGGGGAAAGAATACACAGGGAAAGAAAAGAAAATAAGGTATATTTGTTGATTTGATTTATGAAAATTAGGGATGTCCGATATTGGCTTTTTTGCCGATATCCGATATGCCGATATTGTCCAACTCTCAATTTACGATACCGATAACAGCCGATACCAATATGTGCGCCGGTAAACGCCTCAGGAGCGCATAGGCACTATTTCAGTGTGACGCAAGCATTACTGTATTTTTATCGGTTTTTATTTTATCGGTTTTAAAGCAAAAAAATCGATATCGATATTACATTTTTATGCTAATATCGGGCCGCTAATATCGGTGGCCCGATATTATCGGACATCTCTAATGAAAATGTCAGAGGTTGATCTATTCTTCAACCACACTAAATCGATGTACAGCCAGTGGACTATAGACAACTTGATCCTTATCATTTGTGCTTATTTTGATGACCCACAAGCAGGAAGACAAGAGCTCACGCTGCATGCTGCCTCAGAATAGAGATGAGGCTTGTGTAAGGTGACAGTTTGTATCGGCTTTGTGTCCCACAGTAGCTCCGCTGCCTTATCAGCAGAGTAACGGGGTGTAAGAGACAGAAGATAGGAGGCATGAGTCAGGTCCAACGCAATGCTATGAATGTAGGCTCAGCCAGAGGAAAAATATCCCTGGAGACACACTGTTTTAAAGACCTTTCATTGCGAGGATTACAGGATTACACAGCGCTCCATTTGCTCTGTATCAGCACAAATGAATGACTGGTTTCAAACTGTGACGTATAAACTTGTAACATATTCATGTGCCAAATGTCAAATGGTTTATTCATTTAGAAACAAAATATACATAACAAAAGTATGAGAAACCTTGACTTAATACAGCCGACTGACCTTAAATCTCAGTTTAATGACTCGAAGGCCCCAACAGCATCACCACTAGAGGTCACACAAACCTCACACTCACATCCACTTTATAATACAGCCTGCGGTCATTCCCAGGCACTGCACTCTTAAAAATAATAAAATTGTCAGATTCAGCTTTTGTCTGATTAGAAAGTGGTACAGCAAGTCTGCACCATAGAAAGTGAACTCTGTTTCTGATTAAAACATTCCAACAAATCAATAGTTGTGCACATGGTCTATATGTTCCCGCATGTAATATTTCATGCCACCATATCTTACTCTAAAAATCCAGTGTATGGCCAGGACAGTGTAGATGGGTGACCACGTTCCTCAGACAGTATCGAACGGTATAAAGAGGGTATAAAGAGAATTGAGAGTCTTGTACAGTATCTCTCAAACATTTTGCCCTCCCTCACATTAAATACTAGTGTGATACTGGGTTAACCTTTGGCAAGGAGAAAATTAACTCCACTATATATTACAGATGATCACTGGTGAGGGAATCTCATCAGGCGTGGAGCGACTCGTAACCTGTCCTCCTGCTCCCATTTCTGCAGGCGATCACACACACGCTCATCATCCCGAACAACTGCAACAGGAAAGGTTCAAATTAGCCATTGCTGTAACAGTTCTTCCAGCAGAGCAGCTTCATGAAGTGGTACTCCTTCCTGTGTGTGTGTGTGAGGAGGGGGGGGGCAAGGGGAATGAAGTTATGTGAAATTATGGATGAGTCATTTGCCTTTACTTAGCTTGCTGCATTGAGGAGGCTATCCAATTAATCAAAGATCATCGAAACGGAATCAGATGAGCATTGATTTAGTAATATAAATTTCCTTATTGCCGAGGGCTGTATTTGTATTTGAAAAAGCACTCAATCATAGGACAGGTTCCCAGAAGGCCACAAATATTTTTTGGCAGGTTGGATTAAATTTGTATTATGACAATTATGTTGGAAAATGAACGGAGGTACATGCAGCGTCTTGGGGAGTAAACTGTAGTGTTTGGATTTGCAGGTTAGATATATTGCTGTGCGGTTAGTGAACAATTCAGATTTGAAGCATTCACCTTGATAATGGCAAATCCCAGAACAACCAGCATGGCGTAAGACATCACACTGTCAAGCAGGGCCTGCAGCTTGGTATGACAACCCTGAAACACACGCAAAACAAATGAATCTCAGACCTCCACATCCCTTGCTTTGCTTCCTTCATGAAACCAAAGGGGTATTAGCAGTCTAGGTTAAGATCTTCTGTTTGCTCTTGCACCTTAATGACACATTCACCAAATCTGGCACTGATTTAAGTTTCCTCGTAAATAAATCCACTTTGTTCACCTTAGTTCTAAAACTAACCTGACCTTAATGATTTCCCTTATCAGATGCATGGGGCGTTGGTGTTCCTGTCTGCCAGAAAACAAATGCCCTTTGGATCTTAGCAGGTTTCTCCTTCAGATCAACGAAACGCCCTGTTTACCAACTTAATCGTCTCACCATGAGAACAAATCTTTATATATTCACCGGCCCGATGACGGTACCCTCTTTCTACGCTTGGGCCCACATCTTAGCCAACCTGCTTTGCAACCTACTTTTTGACACGACCCTCTCATTGCCTGTATCCACAATTATAATTTGTGATTTAATTGTTGTGTTAATGCCTTTCCCCTACTATTGAGTTCTATAAAGAGTACAAGCACACACTTGTTTCAGGTGCGACTTACCTCTGTGTTCAGCAGATCCGGTTGGTCCAGTTGGCCTGTGCAGACTGTGGTGTTTTTACAGCACGACACTGGCACAGAGGTGTTGTGGGAGGAAAACCAAGGAGTCGATGTCCAGTTGGTGTAACTGTCAACACCACAACACTGCAACTGCACGGTGAAAAGGGGAGAGCATGAAGTGAAGATTTTGAGGGAAGGCTGTCACAGCATGGGGGAATTAAAGGAGAATGTTTCTGCCAGTGAGCCATATTTGGTGAACCTGGTTTGTTTTCTAGAACATTTTCTTGCTACCTGACTTTTGTGAGATCACCTTTGCTGCCGCTTCAAGAATGACATAACAGGGAATAAAAGCAAGAGAGACTGATGGAAGAGACTCTTTTTCCCCCCCTCAATTTATGGGTCAGATTAAGCTCTGAAAGCAACACGCGGTGGCTGCTCTGTTATATTCATGACAAATTGTACGCGTAGGTGGTTCTCGTTTCCTTCCTGCTGGCTTCATCTGGAAACCACATGATCTTATGACTGCACCTGTCAAACTGTTCTTCACAAAAAAGAGACACAAAAACAAACTGCTTGCTATGATTGACTGCTCTTGGCTCTTATCAAAGGCAAGAGCGAAGTGCAGAACAACTCAAGGTTATAAAACTGACGTATTATTAGTTTGCACAAAGTATAAGCATGCTGGTATAAACCATCTGACACAGTAAAAGCATAAAAGAATGTTTCATAAGCCTATAGGTTTTACAAAAAGTATTCTCTCTTGAAAAACTTTTCAATGAGAGGGCCCCCCACAGGACTTTCACTATGTGGGTGTGTCTGCTGTGGGCCCATCTTGTTACGGCTGCAATCAACATTACCAAGAAACAATAAGGCACAAACAACACCCAACACATGAGGGCATGTTCAGATGACAAAGACGGAATGTGAGGGAGTGTCTGACAATAATAAAGAATAGAATTCTCGTGCTGCTCTTGCAGAGGGTGCTGCATCAAACCTGAGTCTGGAGAAAGTCCACAGCGGTGGTCTCTGCACTGCTGTCTCCGGTGTACTTCATGAAGACATCAGACATGGAGCGCTTCAATTCAGAATTTACCTACACACACACACACACACACACACATTAAAGTACAGGTATGGGGCCATGAAACACCAACTGGTATTTTTGAGGTCAGGTGTACTTAAGTGTGTGACAAAACACCAGGTGTCATGTGTGACTCACCCTGCCTTGGTACATAAAACTCAGTGCCAGAACTGCCACTTCTGCCGTGAAAACGACCAGAATGATCAGACAGAACTGAGAATCACAGTGAGAGAGGGAGAGAAAGACAGGCAGAAAAATTAAATCTCAAACATTATCAGATCAAATGGGAGAGAGTGAGTGAGTAAATGAGCACTTACACAGCTAAGGCCAATCTTTGATTCCCGAAGAGTTGCACAGCATCCCACCAGACCAATGATGAACATCACCACACTGATGCCAATAATAATGCCTGCTGGGATGAGTGCATTTGTGTCCTCCAAAAAGTGGCTAAAGCTGTTGTAGCTTTGGATCACGTAAGATGCAACATAGGCTAGCGATGCTCCTGCAGCCTGCAGAGGAGGCAAACACAAACATCGTTAAGCTTGAGGGCATTTAAGGTGCGCTCCAAGTGTCTGAAACAAGGAATAAAAAGTCCTAGGAAATGAAACTAATCAACATTAGAGAAAAGGCATGGCTGTGAAACAATGCTCTCAAGTGATTATTATGAATCAATAAATCTAGGTCACATAACTGTATTTGGTCTCGCCAGGGACGTGATTCATCCAATTGTTAAGAACATGAATAAATAAAGCATAACCTCAGTTCAAAACAAGTGTTGGAGGGCAACAGAAAAATGAATTTACAACAACAGGGGATAAAACGCTTCAAGTTCAAATAAAGTGTCCCCACCAACTCACACACACACACACACACACACCATACAAGTCCCTCTTATGATAATGCTCTGTGATAATGCACAGCCCATCTGATTGCTGGGGAAAAAGGTCAGAGCTTATAATCAATAATTAATATGCATTTATTATTTGTCTGGATAATACATGCAACACTGGAGGAATATGATGCACCCGATTTGGTTTGGCCCATCAAAACACTCAAGTTCATTTTACAAACTACACTGTAAGAACTAAACCATTAATGCAAAAAGCTGCATGACAAAATAAATCAACAGCTACCCCTCCAATAAAAACAGGTTGTTGTTGAATAGATCTGAATAGAATTCATACTGAAAGTTTGATACTGTTCAGCATTACTGGGAGTAGTAGTGCGGAAGTCATGCAAGACTAGTGTGACTGACGACAAGGAGGAAACCACCTCGGCCCGACATCTACGTCACTGTTGGCGAAATTTCTGTGGACTCCATGTTGAGATGAGAGACAGTAAAAGCTGTTGCAAACACAAACACACACACACGTCTGCATCTGCGCAGTCACACAAACTCTCTTGTGTTACCTCATGACTCATTCCTTATATCACTCCACAGTCACGGGATCCCACTTGAGTGGTTGCCCTTCAAACACCCCCACACCTCACCCCTAATGCTTTGCAGAAACTCCCATCTTGTGCCCAAGAGGCAGCACAAAGAGGATTACAGAAGAAAAGTACAGCATGAATGCAACACAAGACCGCCTCTCCCTCCGGAATGTCAAGAAATCCCTGTAGGGGTCGTTCTGGAAATGAGGTGTATGCTGCCTTGGGGGCCCCAAGACGAGAAGAACCCGCAACAGCTGACTGCAGGTTGGAGCAGATCAATGGTGGGAGAAATACAAATTCTCTTCTCCTTACCCCCTTGTACAAGAAAAAGTTGTTTTAATCTCGCTCTGTTCACATTCACTGTTAGTAAGTTGAAAAATACAAATACTACAACAGTGACGCACAACGTTACACAAAAGCCTTGAAAAAACACAGGCGCAATATCCCGCAAAAGCGTGACCTCAAGTCACGCTACTTATGTGTGTCATCAGCCTCAGGCATTTACTGCACTGCTGATGACGACTTGAGTATTCAGATTTTTGAATTTTTGAACTTTTCTTAATTGTATCAAACCTTCTTATTGTGTGGGACTGACTTCCAATACTGTGCCACAAACAGAAACTGCGTATGTGCTGAGGCACAGATAACCGCGTTTAATGTGTGACATAGAAGACCTTTGCTCACCACAGTGGAGAATGAAAGGTAAACACAAGAAAAAGCATTTAAGGGGACAGAATGTGAAAGTAAAAAGGAAATGTTAAAGACGCTCTCACGCTACTCTCATATCGCACAGACATCAACTACAAATCAGGCAGAAAAATTCAAGCACCCGTCACCAATGGATTTGTTCCTCATCAGAGCGGCGACAGGCTTTGAGAAATCAATAGATTAGCAACCAAAACAATTCTTTGTAGGACAACTTAAGTTTGTTACATATTATGTTGGAAAGTTGTGAATCGTGAATTTGGGTATTGAAAACTGCCAATTTGAGGAATCTTTCAATAATTTAATAGAATTATTGAAATGCGCTATGATGACTTGTTTTTCTCGTGGGGAAGTTGTGAATTGTGAAATTGGGTATTAAGATGCCAATTTAAAGCGTCTTTAGATGATCTAATAGAATTATTGAAATGTACTTTGACTATTTGTGCTTTTCATAAAGAAAATGGGCAGTGCACCATGTCAGTTCCATACAGCTTGGCCAACAGTAATAATGAGACTTTGAGATTTTCCATTTCAGTGATGTTCCATTTTAACATATATTCAATCTTCGCATGGGATTGTCACGAATCTAACCTGTTCCCCCTCGAGAGACGACGTCACAACACGCACACGCACACACACACACACACACACGACGATAGCGCTGCGACACGACCCACTCACCCAAAAGATGAGACTGAGCAGCAGCAGGATAGTTTTAGACGCGAAGATCCCGCAGTCCATGTTGTCCGAAGGATGGAGGTCGACTGGAGAAGAGAGAGACGTGACTCGCTGGATCGGCTTAAATGTCGAAGCGCGGCCGGTACCCCGAGTCACAAGTTTCCCGGAGACTGACTAAGGACTGACTGCAATCACAGCGATCACATGCTCGCCTGCTGGGGGGAAGGGGTGAAGGGAGGGTGTGTGAGGGCGCGAGGGAGAAATATGTTGTGTAAATGAACACGACCTCACGGAGGTTACAACAGCGCGAACTGAACACTAAAAGAAGAGGTCTCTCTCAAAGAGGAGGTCTCGGTCCACATACCGGGTCGTGCCGAGGGTGGCCGTGTCTCGCGGGTACGAAAGACAGGCGGGATTCTTTTTTAATCTCTCCATAGTTTAATTCGCTAGTGTGACTGGAAGCGCAGCCTCTTGAATAAAGTACGGTACAGCGTCTTTATCTGTCCCACTCGATGTCATACAGGTAAATCAAGTTGCAACCACTGCGCTACATTTATACGCCATATTAGAATAACGAGAGTGTGTCTGGCAGCTAAATTCCAGGCAAGCGACCTTGTGGACCTATATGGTTGTTTAAGTACCAACGTGGAACATAATAGTACAACTTATTTTGTGTTCAACACACGACCTCACACTTATTTATGGACTCAGCAGTGTGTCCCGCACTGGTTTGCTTAGAACACTGTCGAGATTGGGTAAATTGGAAATGGATTTTATTGCCTAGTAAACAAACGCCATTTTGAGGTTCTGCCCATGTAACTCCAAGGAGTCCAGACGGCAAAGCCAAACATTTTCAAGCTAGTCAACACTGCAATTTTTGTTTCTGGAGGAAATAAACGCATCTTCAAGCGTTGACCTATATTTAAACTCTGTTTGGCTTACTAACATGAACTCTTGTGTTGTCAACGTTCATTTCAACTCACGCTCGTACTATGTGTGGTGTTGTGTCTTCCGTGGCCAAGTTACCTGCCGCCGTGTTTGTCAATTTGGTCTCACTAAGCCCTTTAAGTAGCCAATTCGCCCATTAGGGGGAGCATAGGAGACGGCGGTTGGTCTGTAATCATCCCTAAGTGCCTACAATAAGTTAAATCCACATCAATCTAAATAAATTGGGGGTGTAATGAGGAAGACAAGTGTGTCAGTGTTTCCGTGCGCGCGACAGCTGGGATTTATGGCGGCTGACAACGTGACGTCACCAGTTTGAGCGCGAACAATGAGCGCAATGTTCGAGCTCTTTCAACTCACAAATAATGTCGAAAAAGGCGTAAAACTGCCTCATGTTAGTCTGACAACGGCCTACAGAGGACACCCGAGGACTGAAGGCGTGGATTCGTCTAAGCCGTGAAGACGGCGACGAGTTCTAATATGTCACGAAATCTGAGCCTTGAGCTGCAAAGCTGCTGATAAGAACTTCAGTCTGAACACCTTTCAAAACATTTAAGTTTTACCTCCACCCGTCACCTCAGCCTTTTTGATCTATGCTCCCAATTCTCATTAAGTTTAAAAAGATTAAGGACTGTCATATTTTATGAATAATATCTGTGGACAAATAAATCAGATAAATAACAGAAATGTAAACACCAGATATACAGAACATGCAAAAACGGTCACATGATCTCTGCCTCATTTCCTCACTTTGCATCCAAACAGTTCCTTTAACATATCCACCCACATCATCATCAGTCCAAAGAAAAAACTCTTTGCTTTTGTCTCCTCCACCTGTCCTGACCTACAAATCAGACAATGCCTCACTTGTCATTTCTCCTCTTCACTGTCACTTAAATACCTGTGACAGAATTCATTGCAATGACACAAAATGTATGAATATGACAAGGCAGATGAAGAGAAAGTGTTGTAAGAATGAATACCAAGCACATTAATGAAGTAAGCACACGTGTGTACATGACAAGTGAAAAACTGTCTTTACCTACTGATGTGCCTCTTTTCATAATTAAGTAAATAACTATTGATAGAATGTGCTTATGGCATATGTCAATCTAAATTTTCAGCTTGACGACATGGGGAATATATAAATCGAATGTGTCACTCTTTTGTGTAACCAGGTTTCCAGATTTAATGTAAGGACCTAACATTAATGAGTATGTATGTATCATTTTTGATGTAGTCTGAGTTTTGACTCCACCCCATGACAACCTGCACTTTGTTTTTTTGTGCTGTGACTTCCAGTAAACACGCCTTTTATTTGTCTGCGCCTGGCTTCATGTTGCCTCGAAAATGTTGTGTGGCGAGTCGCACATTCCCCTGGAGATTCCTGACATGTACTCATGTGACTTATCAACAAGTAAGAAATGAGCCACTTCCTCGTATCCATCTGTCTTCTCTGTTATGAAAGAAAGTTACAGAACAAAATTTCCTTGGCTGGCTGCCACCCTTCCGCAGCCCCGACGTATGTGCCATATTTCTAGGCCACATGACCCAGAATCCTGACGTCAAACATTCTGCCTTTTGCAGTGTGTTTTGGTCCACTGTAACAGTTTTCAAGTTTTTTACTATTTAATGGCATCATCCATTAATGACCCAAGATTACAAATACAGTATAGAGGGCTGTGAGGACAAAAAACAGTAAACGTCTCCTTCCTCGGGCCTATGAGACAAATTCTGAGACTAACTCCTGCACCACTGATTAAGAGCAATACCTGTGCAGTGCAACGGTTAAAAAAAGAGACCCTAGTTATTGTCTCTACTACTGTATTTTGTGGATGAATCGGAGGGTGGACATTTTGAATTTAATCTTTGTGATGCCTGATGTGACGTTGGGTCAGAATCAAAGAAAAATCTGGTGTTGCCAGTCTGTGAGGTTGTTCTAGAGAGGGTCTGAAGGGTGTAAGGAGAAAGAAGGCTAATACATAAAGTGTTGCACCCGGTGGTGGGCGGTGGTGGGGCGTGGGCAGGGGTAGGATGTGAGAAAAGCTCACGTGAGATACTTCTGCATTTTCCGTGGTGATAGCTTGTACCAGCAGGATGCATTTTCACTGGTTAGACTGCCATAAAAGAGCAATTATTACAAAGCTGTGATAATAAAGAACAATAAAATGACCTGACAGATGCTTTCCCTCCATCCTGGCAATGTTCCCTCTCAAGATGTTAAGTACGAGAACAATCACAGACATAGAAAGCCATCAAAGCCAACACGTGTACATCCACATAAAACATGGATATCTGCGGCAAATGTTCAGAAATGTCTCCGTCTTTGCACTTTTCTCCACAGCAAACAGAACAAGATAGAGTGTGAGTGATGCTATGCCATATTCATTTGAACCTCCTGTCTGAGGATGTGGGGCAGGACTATGGACTTTGAAACGACAGGTGACTCTGAACAAACAAAGCTGGCTGATAAGCATTGATGACTTGCTTTCACTTTGCGGGCTGCTGATGTGGTAATGTTACTGTAAATACATAAAGTAAAATGAAAATACTTAAGGACGTTTATAGACCGAAAGGACGCTCTTTAAATGGGATTTGGTTCAAGATTAAAAACATATGCAGATGTACGACTAAGATACAGTAAAGGAAGAGAGGCAGGAAAGGTCAAGATTGTAGACACTTTCCTTTTATCTGCTGCAAAAACATTTTCTGGCTGTTATCAGCCAACGATGTTTGAGCTATAACCCTTCAAGGTTTAGGCTGATCATTTAGACTTTGGGTCACCAAGCTTTTTGAGATTCAGTGCTACTTCCTGGGCACTGAGTAGTATGAAGGGCCAGCAGGAGCTGTTTGATACAAACTTCCTAAATGACATAACTGCTCGGATCACCTTGGTCATGCACAGTGTATCGTTCACTTGATATGTCTGTTCTCTTAATAAGGTGAATCGCTCATCAATTTATCCTTAATATGACGAAGACATTAAGGGGAACAACATCTATCTCATCTGCCATTTGTATCTGCTGTTCCCCTTGTTCAAAAGCTGGACAACACTGAGAATATTTGCCTTTACAAAACTCACATTGAAAACAGCTGATATTTTCACTATGATTAGTTCTGCATCTTACATTATATTTGTTTTGGCTGAGCGAGGCTGCAATCTTCCCTCTAACATACATTCTGGGTGTGGAAGTTCCCCTGACCATGCACACGTGACGACAAAGAGTAAAACATCAGCCACACTTCCTCTTGAGGTGAGCCTGTCTGTTCCCACTGAGACACAGTTCCCATTTGTGAACGAAAGTCACCAAACTTTAAGGTATAAATATCGATTCAGTGATGACAGTATGTGGATCATATTTGGAGGTTTCAATTCAACAGTTGCAGTTTCACCTCAGACATTGTAGGTTGGCTGGGACCATATTCTACAATCATTTACTACACTTATCATACTACACTTGATTGTGTACTACGACTGCATGTCTCACTTATATTTGTAGGTATGTGACTCATATTCATTCTGTACATTACTTTGCTAACAATTAATTTTTGGAATACTTGTTATTCGGTGTATCTCTCATAAATTTAAGTTCACAAGCAAAATTCCATGGAGACAATTCCACTGTAGTCAGACAAACAGCAATTTACACGTGCCGGCAAATGTGCAAAAACAGATTATGAGAAACAAGTGGGGAAATCCAAGCCACACCCCAGTACCTGTTCCTACCCTCTCCGTCATGCGTCTCTCAGTGAGAGAGAAGGAGGAGGGACTTTAACATGATTTAAACAAATGCCGCTTCGCTTTCAGTTCTGTCTGAGTCCTGTCAAAGTCTGAAGTGCTGCTTTACCTTTCAGTTCTGACACAGCCATGGGTCAGGCAACCATGATCCTACTCCTTCTCTCCCTCCTCCATGTCTGCTCTGCTCGTCCTCTTGGGCGACCCGACAGTGGACTCAGGCTGTGCCGCACTTCCTCCAACCTCACCACCATAGCGCTGGAGGTGCTGCCCGGTGGAGGCTGGGACAACCTCCGGAACGTGGACATGGGTCGAGTCATGAACTTCAGCTACTCCCAGTGCCAGACCACCGAGGACGGGCAGTACCTCATCCCAGATGAGGTGTTTGTGATCCCTCAGAAGCAGACCGGCATAGAGACAAACTCAGAGATCATCAGTTCCTGGCTGGAACAGAAGAGCTCAACATCTCACAGCATTAACGCCGACATATCCTTCTACTCTGTGCTGAATGGTAAATTTTCTACAGAGAACCAACGGATGAAAACCCACCAGGTGAAAGAGGCTTCAACAACAACTCGAGTACAGGTATGGTCATCGCACACCACAGAATAGAGGGATGTCGAGAGTATAATGGGATGAAACAAATGATGATCGGAAAGTTTTCACATATACATACATTTTATTCACATGTTCAGAAATACGACAGTAGCAATATAGTCTGAATATCAAACGGACAACTTAACGTTAAATCCTGTGGGCGAAGCTGAAGAAAGCCTTATATCATATGTACATTAAGTTCAGTGACAAGAAAAACCCCACAGAAATATTTTGTTTGATTTCAGATAACGTTTAGCCGTCTCATAGCTCCAGTCGATACAGTTGTGTGGAGACAACAGATTCCTCAATCAGTGCACACGAGCTGAACAAACGCAGCAGTTGTCAAAAACAGGAAGCTATAACTCATTGTTCAACTCTTTGCTTTAAAGGTGCGAAACTTCATCTACACGGTCAGGGTGTATCCGGACTTCTCTCTGGATACTCGCTTTGCTCAGCAGGCAAAGGAGATTGCAGAGGCTATCGAAAACAACCAGACCAAGCACGCAACTTACCTGTCAGAGAAGATGGTGCTGGACTATGGCACACATGTGATAACGAGCGTCGATGCCGGGGCAACCTTGATGGAGGAGGACTACCTCCGCACCTCATACGTGGTTGACAGTGCGAGCCAGAGTTCCACGATCACAGCATCAGCCGGTCTGAACTTCTTCGACAAGGTGAAATTCGATATAAGCAGCTCAAGTACCCAACAGAGTTCGGAGCTGAAAGGGTATCAGGCAAACATCCAGTACTCCATCATCCAGAGCCATGGAGGCGGCACCCCTTTTTACCCTGGTATCACTCTGCAGAAGTGGCAGGAGAGCACGAGGAACAACCTCGTGGCCATCGACCGCTCAGGGTTTCCTTTGCATGCTTTCATAAACCAGAACACTTTGCCCGATGTGCCGGAACCAACGGTGAACAAAGTGGCCCTGACGGTGAACAAAGCCATCCAGACCTACTACCAGGTCAACACCCGTCCCGGATGCGTTGACGTCAACTCCGTCAACTTCAACTTCCAAGCCAATGTTGCCGATTCTTCCTGCAATGGCCCTGCTACCAACCTCAGCTTTGGGGGCATCTATCAGCAGTGCAGCCCACTCAGCGCAGATGCCGGCCCACTTTGTGAAACCCTGGCCGAGAAAAATTCTGACACAGGAGATTTCTCCTGCCGTCCACCTTACACATCAGTCCTACTGCGGTCTGAAACACGCCAACAGCCATACAGTAGGAATGAATGCTATGATCAAAGGTACAGTTGTGGTCTTTTTGGTTGGTGGACATGCCATCGCACAGTTTGTGTAGATAGATACCACGTTCGCTCAGCTCGTGTTGAGACATTCTGGTGTGCAACAGCTGGAAAGGCACCAGACAACTCCGGATATCTGTTTGGAGGCCTCTACAGCCCCTCACTCCTGAATCCTCTCACAAATGCCAAAAGCTGCCCCCCTAACTACGTAGCGGTAAAGTTCCTCTCAGATGGTCAAGTGATTTGTTTGAGTAAGGACTATGAAACAGGAACCAGGCACTCTGTACCTTTTGGTGGTCTCTTCAGCTGCGAGTCAACCAACCCACTGGCCAGCGGACAACATCACTGTCCTCCACAGTTCAGCCAGCACCTCGCTTCAATAAGCGACGGATGCGAGATTCTGTACTGCGTCAAGTCTGGTTTGTTCACGGGCGGGGAGCTGCAGCCTGTCCGGCTCCCACCATTCACCAACCCTCCAACTATCAGCAAGCTTTCCACCAACACAGTCATGGTGATGACTGAGGGAGACATGAACTGGGTGAAGGTGGGAGACACCAAGATGTGGAAACTAACCAAAGCCGAGGACATCAGTGAGATTGCAAGGAAACTCCAACTGGAATCCGGTCAGATGTCTGATGGCGCGAAAGCAGGAGTCGCCTTTGGTGTGATTGGTTTGGTGGTGCTAGCGGCTGTCGCTGCACTGCTGGTGGTGAGAAGGAGGCGCGGGCTGCCGATCTACAGGAGGCAGAGAGGCTATGAGGATTTAGATAGACAGGCTGGGAGCGAGTATAGAGAGAGAGAGGTGGAGGGAGAGGCCGTTTCAGAGGTACAAACAACATGAGGACAAACACCCACAGCAAAGTGCAGTGCCATCACATATCTCTTGCTCATTTCACATGCTAGCTACTTTCATGATTCACATCACGCTACATATTTGCCTTTAAGAGTGTGGTCAGCGTTTTGAGATCTAGACACTGACAGATGTTCCTTTCCATTGCCTTGAATGAGAAATCCACACATTGTGTGTTTGCAAACTTTGTAGCACACCATGGTCCTCTTGTCGCTGACCCGAGCAGCTTGAAGACTTGGTAAATACTGCCCCCATCCAGCCACGTGTTGTATTACACTTTGGGGCACTTGGCATTACCGCTTCAGAATATCCAAAGACAGCCATGAGCGTCTCACAGAGGCGCCTCTCAGGGAGGAGTTATGGACATTTTAGGGTGTATATTTCTAGTGGGGGTATCAGTTATATTTTTACTTGACCAAACACGTGATTTTTTTTAATCTCATATGATTGTGCTCATCACATTTTGTTCAACAGCTCTCAAATCCACCTGTCGCTCTTACTGACTGAACAAGATAAATAAAATGAGAACTCAGAAGCACGCCGCTGTTTATTGTCTTTTTTTTCAAGATTACCCAGTCACACATGGGATAAACAAGTAAGCAACAGTAGTGCTGAATTTATATCTTAGGGATTTTTGAGGGGACATAAAAAATACATTTATCTACAAAGGCTATGCACTGAGAGAGATGATTGGCTTTAAATGGGTCAACTTGATGTTCATGTATTGGACACCTACATACCAGCTGTGGAGGTACTAGATATCGACCTTTGCATAAATTAAATTTGTTACCTGCGTTTATACGATGCCCCAGTCAACACAATCTAATACTGACAGACACTCGATAATGTCTTCTGCTGTTTCATTGTGACATTCATTGTAGAAACACCATGACACGTAGCTGAGTGTGACATATTATTCAGAGTTCAGGCAGAAACATCAACGTTCCTCACTCATCCATGAATAGACAATGGCCAAACTGACCTATGGGCTCCATGAGGTTATCAGCACACAGACAGACCAGCTCAGACACAGTGCACACACACACTTTAATATGTCCCATCCATCTCATGACCATACAATTATCCCCCATCCCACTATGTATGCGCGCACGCACACACACACACACACACATTCATAGAGCTGACTGGATGAAAACAAACCCACTCATGCAGATGAAATTTGGAGGAAGGCCCTGGGATAAGGGGAGGGAGACCAAGGGAGTGAAAGAGTGAGAAGAGGGAGAGGGAAAGAGTGTGTCATACTGTGGGATTGAAGGGGAAGGCACTCTGAGGAGTCTTTCACACGGCAACGGACTGACAAAGGCTGCACCTCACGGGCAGCCAGTATATCCAAAGCCTCTTTACCACAACTCCACATCGCCAGCGGGATCGAGAATGCACACGTCTTACCGAGCACCACTGACAGAAAACAGGAGGGGACAAAAATAGTAAGTACTACATTCGCCTGGGCAGGACAGAAATACTTTGGAATCTACAAGCCCGACTTCTCCTGCAAGAAGTGGAAGACAAACTAAGGGACAAAACGTAAAATCTCTCCAGAGGTAAGAACCTATGTTGCCCTCAGAGCAGCCATCTCTCTGTGCACGTTTTTACTGTTGACACAACATCTGTGGCAGGATTACATGCCCCACTTCGCAAATCACGAGAGGATTAGAGACTCCAACAGCTGCAAGCATGAAGTGTTTTAAAATTCAGGTTAAAAAAAGAATGTGCAGCGTTATAATACCACACGGCTCACAGAAGAGTTTTTGCCCTTGTGTTTAGGCGACCATGTCATTTGGAGAATTCCACCCTTGCGGCTCCGTCCTGTTTTTCTTGGCTCTGCTGCTCGTGCTGGAGGTCTGCAGAGTGCAGGGCTGTTGGAGCAGCTCGGGGTCAGAATGCGAGAAGGCCCCTTTTGTTCCGGGACACAACCTTGCCGGGGAGGGTTTTGACGTGGTGCGGATGCAGCGAACTGGCGCCTATGTCATCAACGTGAAAGCTCATCTGACCGACAACAACACATGCTCGCTGTGCCCGAATCGCTTCCAAAACGGACAGGTGACGGGCTGGATGTTCACTCTTCAGTTCCATCCATGTAGCCCTTCTCCTTCTTTTTTTTTAACTGTCCTCCCACTCCCTAATTAACACACTTCCTTTCACTCCTTTCTCCCTCACACTCTTCTTTTTTGTCTTCATTAGATTCAGAGGCTGCCAGCAGCGGTTTTGGACTGGCGGCCCCTGAGTCGTTGCAGCAAGCAGCTCTCTAGCGCCCTCCACCATTCTGTGGATTCCCTGCTGCGCAGCTCCAACTCTCTGGTCAACAATAACTGGGGCATGGGCCTGAGTCTGGATGAGGTGGGAAAGGCGGTGCTGGGCGGGAGCCGCTCAGATCTGGCAAAGTTTGCTCGCTCTCAGCACAGCGTGGACAAAGCAACCTTTGCGATTCATGAGATCAGCTGCACCTACTACAGGTAGACAGCAGGGAATTGATGGGGCAGCTCAAAAATTTCTCTCTTTCCCTTTTTTAAGGTTGAACTTCAAGAGTCAAACCTTTTTAATTCCAATGGTACACACATCTGTGACGCAGACTGAAAAACAGCTAAGAGGGGCCTCAAGGTGTGTTGATGAAAGTCCATGTGTTTTCTGTTATTTCAGCTACAGGCTGGCTGATCATCCCCAGCTAAGCACTGAGTTCTCGAAACATCTGAGGAGACTCCCACGCAGCATAAACACAAGTCACAGCAGAGACCTCTACAGGCGGCTCATAGACACCTATGGGACACACTACATACACCAGGTCAGAGCTGAGTCACTCTCTCACAAAGCAAGTCCCCATGGCCACGAAGCACAACTAAGATAAGTGGTCTAAGTGGATTTCATGCATCTCACAGGTCCAGCTTGGAGGTAAAGTTCGGAGAATCACTGCCTTTAGGACCTGCTTGGCCACACTGAAGGGATTTTCAGAAACGGACATCAAACACTGTCTCAACATTGAGCTGCGAATGGCTCTGGGTTTCCTCCCGGCCAATGCCTCCTTCTCCAACAAATGTGACCATCTCCTGAAGGGGAACATGAGCATGGGCTTCTATCAAGGCTTCATGACTCATAAGATAGAGGTGATTGGAGGGGAAAAGTACTTCCCAGACATCCTCTACCAGCAAGACCTTTCGGAGTCTTACTACAGCTGGATACACAGTCTGCAAGACAACCCTGATGTGGTGTCCTACGCCATCTTCCCTTTGCATCGGCTGGTGGACGACTCAGAGATCAGTTCTAACCTTAAAGTCGTTGTTAGCGAGTACATTAAAGAAAACCAGCTACCAGAGGACCAGTTTGGTTTCAAGAATTGCTCCCCAAGACCAAACCTGGACCATAACTGCTGCCCTCTAAGAGCCGGCCGAGGAACCCTTATACTGGAGATCCACAGGGCGGCAGGTCTCAGGGCAGACACCTTCACCAAAACAGACGCCTACGTGAAGATATTCTACAACGGCATGTACGAGGAGACGGAGACAGTGATGGACGACAATGACCCAGTCTGGAACGCAACCTATGATTTTGGCTCGGTGGAGCTGGGTCGAGAGCTGAGGTTTGAGGTCTGGGACCGGGACGTCTTATATAACGACGTTGCAGGGAGGTGTGTGGTTTTCCCTGAGAGAGGAGTCCACTCTCTCAGCTGCCAGCTTAGCAAAGGTGTCCTCTACTTCACTTATAGCATCAAATGTGATGTTCACCTTACAGGATTCAGGTGTGGGCGATACTCCCCTCGTGCAGAGTAGATCAAGACAGAAGGACCTGCAACAGTCTTGTTATTGTGCACAATCTGGGAAGCACAGTAGAGAAAAGAAAAATGATTTGGCAGTGATGTTCAACTATGAAATCTACAGTAGTTTGTGTTGTGGTTGGTGTAACTTAGTTTGTATCAGAAGAAATATGCTAGGATTTGGTGTCTGAGTGTGTGGTTGTTCTCATTAAAAGTGAATGAATGAGTTTGTCTTGTTTTAGAGCCAAAATTGTTAGAGAGTTGGGGTCAGCAAATTATTATTTAAATGTTTATTATTCTGTTTGAGAAGGAGCTTACAAAAACATAGAAATGACTTGGTAAATCACTTTTATATTTCCGTCACAATAGCCACTTGCAGCTGCTTAGATGAGAAGTTGTTCCCTCACAGTGTGGCTCAAAACTGCTACTGCACGATACAAAAACAACGACAAAAAACAAAAGGAACATCATATTCACCGAAGACGTTCAAAAAGTTTGACCCCGAGAATGCCTGAAGGATTTACTCTTGTTCTCAAGTCTCCAGACCAAAGCCAGTGTGTCAACCCATCACCATGCTTTCCTCCTTCTTATTACAGTATCATAATACTTGGCTAAGATGTTGTCCCATCATCTTCTGAGGTCAGGGACAAACTGGAGAAATCAAAATAGAGGAAATATTTTCAAGTGTACTCACAGGCTAAAATGTTCAACCTTGTTTTAACTATTACCTTTACATAAAATATCTTCATCAAGAGTGCTACATGAGTCTTATAGATGTGTAACTATAAAATTCTTTGATGGGCTTGTTCAGCTTTGGACACTCAATTGTACAAAAGATTGATACAATTTTTACCTGACCTATTGCCATACAAGTAGTGCTTTCTTCATCCAAGAAAGAGTGGAATTTGATGATAGTTCGAAGGCTGTGGCGCTTCTGGGTCACTGCTGCAATACTTAACCCTATATAAACAGATCTGTCACCTTGGAAAAGTGGATGTAGAAATCAGCAACATTTTGTAAACGCAGTGTAGGGACTGCGGGGTAAACACTTAATGTATTTCCAGTGTGTGTTAACATCAGTAATACACACAGTTGCAACCGGCTCCTGGATCGGAAGTGCTTGTGTGTGATGTGCTGAAGAATAATCACATCACAAGCTTGATCCACTTATTACACTCTTCAAGTAAGTCCGAGGGGTTTCCGTTGGCAGATATTGAGGTTCTCTGGCATTGACACAAAAGTGCGCCTTCAATCGGCGCGATGAGGTTGACCGAGGATTGTGGTGGGATCGTTCTGAATGTACTCAACAGTTTGGGTTCCCATTTGTCACAGTCCTAGAGAGGCTTTGAGCAGCGATGCCATGTCTTCAGGAATGTCTCCTTCGCCATCTGGAGGACAAATAATGTGTTGTTCATTGGTATGTGACTCATTTGGGCAAGTCTGCCGGTCTAAAAGCAAAACTGAAGGATAACTCGTCATTTCTGTGCACTCTGACTCATCTACTGGGCAAACATTCAATATCATGAAAAAATGAGGATGTCCCATATGGAATCAGGTTTTATGGAATCAGTATTTCTTTTTTGACACCAACATAAAAGGTTTGAGATTCATCATTTCCCAAACCCCATTGTTGTGCGTGTGACATGTTCTCACTTACCCATTTCTGCAGCAGTCATATCCTGCTCTAGCTTGAGCTTCTTCTGGCCCAGCTGCAGTATGCAGTCCTCTATACTGTCCTTGCTGATCAACCTAATCACCTTCACGGTTCTGTTATATCACAAAGAGAAAAGTCGATGACTTCAGTGCTTTCCTGAAGGCGACAGTTTCAGGGCAATGTCATTAAACTGAGACCATTACCTACGTATGACAGGTCTTGTTAAGTCAGTGTTGATGTTGTGCAGTTAACCAATTCATTGTTCAATTAAGAGATTTCAATCAGCGCTCCTAATTCTGGCTTACTTTGTCTGTCCTACACGGTGGCATCTGTCCTCAGCCTGCTTGTCATTGTACGGATTGCAGTCAATGTCATGTAAGATGACCACATTAGCTGAGGTCAGGTTGATGCCCAGGCCGCCGGCACGTGTTGACAACATGAACACAAAAATGTCAGGATCCGTGTTGAACTTGTCGATTAATACAATCCTGCCAAATGGAGATAGGAAGACGAGTGAGGAGCCTGTTGTGTCATGACAACAGAAGAAGAGCAGCAGATGTACGATAACCTCACTTCCAAATGGCTTAAAAATGACCTCAAACTTGATGTAAGAAACACTGACCTGTCAGCTATGGGTGTGGATCCATCGAGCCTGACATAGCGATGCTGCAGGTGTTTCAGCAGCACCTCCACAATGTCCAGCATCATAGTGAACTGACTGAATAATACCACCCGATCTCCCTGTAAAATGGGAGGATTGTTGGATTGTTGCACTCTAGTGGTACTGAAGGACTGGAATTCAAGATCAAACTCTGTTCTCGATCAGACAGCGTAAATGCACAGATGGATGTCTGTTCTGTCCATGCACAGCATATGCCATACCTTAGCTTTGAGAGATGCCAGCAGCTCTGTGAGGTGATGGAACTTCCCAGAGTCTAACAACAAATCTTTTTCAAGCTGGTACGAGCTGATGGAGGAATACTGCTGGCAAAGGCGATGCAGCTCAAAGTCAGACATCACCTCCATGTCCTCCTGGATCAGAGCGGCATCGGCGTCGAAGTGACTCGGCTCCTGGTGGGACAACAGAAGAGGAGCGTTTAAAAGGAGGGAGGTGGGAGCGGATGAAGAACAACCACCGTGTCATCACAATCACACCACAAAGATACACCACTTCTGCAGAGATATGTTGAAGGCCACCCTGTTCATAGGCACACTAACCTTCAGCATTAGTTTACTCATCTGTTTGAGTTTATCAGTGGTGTAGTACTGCCGGTGAAGCAGTGGGTGATTCGCCATCTTCCTCAGCTGCATCATCACGTTATTGAGCTCTCGCTCTGCAAGACACATTATTATGACAGGATCTCAGATTTCATTTGTCTCCCTTGGGACATAGTTTGCCCCCCACTGCACTGCATGTCAAGTATTGGGCTTACTCTCTTGGTTTTTAGCATCCTTGAATTTTTTGAAGAGTTTCTGGTAGAGATTGCGCTGTTTCTCACTCATTGGACAGAACTCCACCTTCTCCTCCTTCCTTGGCAACTGTTTCAGAACCTTTAGAAAGGAAGATTACCACATATGGAAAGAATAAAATAAAGTAAAATAAAATAAAGGTAAATTTCGGGGTTTAGGTGCAACAAGGGATGAAAAACTGATCAGTTGTCTGTTGAAACGCGATTGACAGGCAGAAGAAAATATCAATGAAATTCTGTTACTTTTTTCTTACATGCTTGGGATGACAACCAGATGTGAGAAAGGGGAGAAATCAAAAAACATCTCAGGGCTCTGACTCACCTCACTCTTCACTCTTCGGAGTATGAAAGGTTTCATGATGAGTTTTGCTTGAGTTATGCGGTCTCTCTCAAAGCGGCTTTGCTCGTCGTGGGATTTCTGTCAGACACAGAGAGCTTGTTGATGTGGTTGTAGGATAGGACGATTAAAAAACTGCATAAAAAAAACATCGCTGTTGACACTGGCGGTTTGGTTTCAGAGTATGTGTCTACACCTGAAGGGCTACAATTTGTACAGTTTGTCATTTTGGTTTTTACCATTGAAAACATTTTAGAGAGCTGAGTTGTGGAGCTGGAGAACATTGACGGCATAATGAAGTTCAAGAGGGACATCAGCTCCAGTAGGTTGTTCTGTAACGGAGTTCCTGTCAGCAGCAAGCGATGCTCTGCCTGTAGAGGGGGAAGTAGGGAGAGGTAGGGAGAGGAGAAGGAGAGAAGGTGGGCGTCAAAGTTAAGGAGAGTAACACAGGCACAGAGAAATATCAAGACAAATGTATATGCTACGCGGAGGAAGATGCACATTCCACCAATGCATGTATGTGATCACATTGAACTAAGAATATGACAAAAGTCAAACATGAAAATACAAAAAAAGGTACTAACATTAATGGCCATTAGATGGCGGTAGCGCAGCGAATTCATATTCTTGAGCATGTGACCTTCATCGAATACTGCATACTTCAGGTGCATCTTACGGAACAGACTGCGATCGCTGTCGTTTCCGATAGCCAAGTTATACCTGAATATAGAGAAAGAAAAGGCGGAACTGTCTCAATTCAGATATTCACATTGCACATGATTGTTCTTTCTGTGTTAATCCAAAAATCTCCAATGTGCGCGAGTGCTCACTCACGTCGTCACAATGACATTGAACTCTTGCTCTCCACTGAGGATGTCATGTCTGAGGTAGCGACGGTCCTCCACAGATCCTGAAATTGTGCAAAGAGACAAAAATTATGCCATACAGACTCTTGTCTGAGGATCAACAGCTCTAACATCAGAATAAAATAATACAACAAGAGGA
>OMPJ01010302.1:0-32833 GCA_900312935.1 Carapus acus
CCGGGTGTCTATTGTTCCATTCGTTCAGGTTTTCTGCTCCGACAAACGTGAGAGAGTGTGCAAATCTAAAAATTGGCTTCCTTAATCCCAATTTTGCTTAAGGGTGAAGCTACAGGCAATATCGCCAATAAATTTTGCATTTATTAACGTAGAATAAAACGGTTGAAATGCTGTATGCACCATAATTTAACAACCACCTCATAGCTTAAGAATCAAGTACAGATGTTAATTCATGGAAATGCCAGAAACATCCATTGACTGGTTAACTGTAATGGAGGAATCTTACAAAATAGTTTTGTGACCTTTGTAGTTACTCACAAACGTTATGCCCAGAATTCATAAGAAATGAGGACAAATCATCTGATTTGAATTCACCCTGAGATACAGATCTCGTTGTACTCGGCTGGCCCTGCAGCATTTGAACTTGTCTGTTTGCAGTCAGTGTTTTGCCAAGGGTGAAACATTGCAGGGCGGCTGGAATCGGACACTGCTTGTGTCTGTGTTTTGCAGTGTTCCTGTGCCTGGTGATGTCAGGGGACTCAGCAGACGTGAAGTGCGAGAACGTTTACAAGGACTTCTCTGACTGCGTCCTGGAGCTGGGAGAGAACATGGACAACTATCAAGAGAATGTGACCAGCGAGAGGGGCGTGGCGGCCGTGTGCAGGTGATGATCATGTGTTTGAGCGGAAACCATTTGTATTTTAAGTCGGAAAGTCATGAGTGCAGGATGCAGTGAGGCCCCTTTTCCACAAAGTGCTCATTGTCTGCAGTTTTCTTTCTAGGCCAAATGCTACAGCATCTTTCTTTCAACTACAAAGTAGCACAAACCAAAGCCCAAACTGAACTCGTCTAAAGGATAAAACCATCAAATTGATGGGACTCTCTGAATATAAACAACCAGCGGCGTAATCCAGACAGGCAGAAAAACGAACCATAGATCTTTTGATGAAATTCTGGACAGAATATGAACGCCTGCGCTAAATTCAGAGAGCAAAAATAGCAATGTGTGGTGTTGAGACACTGAGCCATTGTACTAAATAATTTATGACTTTGCTGCAGCAGTAATAAAATTCTTTTTTTTTTTTTTTTTTTGCCATTGTTTCGGCACACACTGTCCAACCTTAGCACGGCATATTAAAGACAAAGAATTACACACACGCCTCCTACTGAAAATATCACTTACAATTTCATCTCTGATATTGTTTCACTTAGAGATGCAGTTGCCATGGTTATTAAACCTGTTTGAATTGCATGAGGCCATTCTAGCCATCTGAGAGATTATTGGCAAGCGTGCCACACCACAGCAGTCAGTGTTTGCCCGAGATGAAATCCCAAACTCATCATCGTCATCATTTTGTTTGCCTGTATAGTCACTGGGAGGCTTTCCACACGTGCGCCCTCACGGCGCTGTCCGACTGTCAGGAGGAGGTCAGCTCCATCTGGGAGACTTTGCGCGAAGACTCCAGGAAGATCCGCTTCCAGGGGAGTCTGTTCGACCTTTGCAGCCCCAGCTCCTCTCCCAGTCTACAGATGCATCTGGTTGCTTTTTCCCTGCCAGCCCTGGCTGCTCTGACCATCTCTCGGTTTCTCTGTTCCACGATTTAAGCGAAAAATACTGGAGGTGGTACACGGTGAGCACACAGCCTGTGAGGGTTGAAGATTCTGTCTCGCAGGTGCGTTAGGGTTAGGGTTAGGGTAAAGGTTAGGGTAAGGGTAAAGCCACGTAATACAGTTTGAGCAACAGTGTGGTTAACACACAGACCAGGTTAACTACAGCATAAACAACACAGAGTCACAGGTCAGGAGGCGAATCAATGTCTGCGGCACCAAATAATCTCCTCGTCTGTTGAATCCGTCGCAGGCTCTGTGTTCCCTCGGGTTTCAAATGCAATGTCACCCGTCTGCATTCAGCGCAGTTTGCATCGAGTTCGGCTCGATATCGTCAATTTACAAGGTGTGGACACACCGACGTCGATACCTGCACGTCCGCAGCCATGCAATTAATGCTGCGGTGATTTTCTCTGCTCCTCTGTGAAGCTTTTGCACTGAACTGCAGCGATGCAGAGTTCCTGTCACTGTGTCCCTCACACTGCGCCGAACAGGAAAACATCTCAAGGTTTTTGTAAACGCGGCTACAACCAACATATTGTCATCACTCTCATTGAAAAAGTCACAAACATGTCAGCATCTGCGATATCCTGCAATAACCTCGCACACGTGCAATGATGTACATGGAAATGTACAATAACTTTTATTCAGGCTAAACTGGCTAAAGCCAAAACGACCAATTGAAGAAAAGATGAATATCAAAGGAATGTTTGTGAAGCGACAATCAAGTAACTCGTGTGAAACGTTCCTCACAGCTCAGCCCACCACGGCTCACATTGCATGGCTGCCGTAAAACACCAAACACAGGTACAGCGTCTGACTCAGTATCGCACCTTCACCTCCAGCTATTCTCTCCCTCTCTCCCTCCCTCGCAGCCTCCCCTCCCCTCACCGCAAAGTCTTTGTGGCTCATCAATCTACTTGCCAGTGAAAAAAAGCAAAGAGGGAAGAAAGTGTGATTATATTGTGTCCCTGTATGAATTTGTTACATCCTGTGTGCAAATGTCTATTTTCAGCTCAGTTGGTGTGAATGATGGATCATTGCGTGTGATAATACACAAGCATTCAAAAAATTTTGAAACTTCAGAGAGGATCTAGAGGTAGAGATGTTTTTTGCTGTTTTAAAAACACAAATTTCATATCTAAGTCGAAAGAGTAACAAAGCCAAAGTGAACCTTTTGCAAAGGAAACGCCCCCAAAGAGTGAAAATATGTAATTACTGAGCAAGTCATGTCCACCACACACTCATGATCCTTATTTGCCAATTCAGTTAGCCTGCTGATTAGCAAGTCCTTGCTTATTTAATCACAAACATATTCCAAATTATCATTTGGAATTGACCTTTGCCTCATCATCCAACCAATCGGTGCTACAAAACTCTAGAATCGCACATTAACCAAGACAACACACACGCCATAGATTAGTCTGTCAGTGTTTTAGATCTATTAGATTCACTGACACCAGTCAAGGTATTGCAATCTGTGCCAAGAATTTCTAACTAGCATTATCAATAATGAAATAAACGAGCAATAGCATTGTTGGCTTTCACTTGCTAAATCAAGATCAGCAATCATATCATTTCTTTCGCTCTGGCAGTACACACAGGCTTTATTATGACGTTTCAGAATTCTGTAGTTCCTTTTGGATAAAATCTCAAAGTTTTGTGAGAGTGCTTTGCCTGGATGGAGTGTGTGTTGCTGTCCTGTTAACCAAAGGTACTTTGTGTACAGTGGCATCGATCAGTGCATGAGGTTAGATCTTCTTCTCCACAATATCTTTAACTTCAGCCAGCATGTTTGTATCAGTTGCTTGTATTTACGTTGTGGTAGCATGATATCATCCCCTCACGTCTGATGCCAAGAATATACATGAAGGCGTTACCTCTTAAAAGCACGAGCAATATGTATGTACCATTTCCTGTTCCTTACGTCTGCACCCCGGCTGTGCTGTCAAAAAAAAGCATGAAAAAAACACGCAGTGCTTCACAGTTGCAGAATCATTTCAGTATTATACCATGAGTACAGAACACGGTTATTTAAATTTCTGAATGTAACGATAACCTCCAGCATCTATGTGGTATTGCGAAGGCACAATTCACAACAGTGAGTTCAGTATTATGTTGAAAATGTGTTTGTAACAATGACGCAATGTGTTTGTTTGAAATAAAAACTGTTGGTACGAAGCGACGGCATGTCGTGTCGGTCTGGAAACTCATTCGGAAGAGGTTGTTTCTATTTTTAGTCTGCCTTGTAGCAACGTGTCCGTAATGAGAATCAAGAGCAGCATTTGCTGATCATTAGCACTCTCCATCTGCTGCTTTCCACCTGGGTGATTCTCACGCAGGCAGGGGTGGGAGACAAATCAAGGATCACCGCCCAGGGTGCAAAAGCTTTGGAAGTCCAAATGTGCGCTGCTCATTAGACGACTCTGACGCCTAAACTGTGACGCCTGACTCGCACCCCTCTCCTCCCCTGCTGCACCGTTTCCTGTAGCCGACCTTAAGCCTTCACTTAATGAAGCGCAAGCTGTGTGGAAGTATACAAAAAACAAAACAAAACAGTACTGATGTCAACTTAAACCATTCTGTGTCATAGGTTGTTGTATTTATTAAATACATCATAAAAACCATTTCATAATTTACACTTATGTTACAAGGTTGATATCGTATGTCTACACCTCCACAAGTCACAAACATTACTGGCTCAGAATGAGTTGCAACACAACTTTTGAAATACCAAACCATGCAGCGTAGACGTACGTGCAGTACTTCGGACATCCGAGTCCCCCGTTTTCAAAGCTGCAAAAGTATGATCTGATTTGCGTGGCTCCAAATGGGTGGCCAGGTGTTACGGGATCTGGCATATTTTGATAGGTGGTTAAAAAAAGCTCGAAGAGGTTTTGCATAATGGACAGGATGCGATTCGTGTTTCATAAAGTGACGTTTCTACAAACGCTAGCAGGGCCTGGTGTCAGAACACACAAGTGGTGGCTGGCTGGCAGATTGTCTGCAAGACGGCCACCTGTGCCGCATGACAAAAAATATGCGAGGACAATAATGACGGCATGAAATGCTGCGCAAGCTCGCCACCGAACATTGTTAGAAATCCGTCTCACCACTCCCATTTTTGTCACATTCAAAAGAGTAAAACATCTGCACTTGTGGAAACAGGTTAAGTGGTATCTCCAAAGTGAGTTGATAGGTAGTGGGGTACGGGAGAAATTTTCCAAACCCCAAATATCTTGTAATGTGCTGCTTGCAAATGCCGGTCTATAATTTCACTGCACTGCAGAATGGCAGAACACAAATAATGTCAAGTTTGATGGCATTGATTCAAGTTACGGTAAGCAAAATAAACAAAGAAATGTGGCATCTCTTACTCCAATTCCAGTAATGTATTGCTCTTGGATATCAAAACCCACATCTGAAATGAAAAGATCGCAAAAGAGGCATAATTAAAGCTGAGAAACATTTTGTTAAAAAAGCTAGATCTCTACAGGTCCAACAATGTAAACTGAAATATGCTCTCATAAGCATTAAAAAAAAGATATGAATCCTTTTTATCGTCCACCAGTTGATGGACAGTTGTGAATAAATATCTCAGTTCATTGGGAGTAAGAGAACGTGCAACCGTCGCTCAAGTGTGTGTCCCCCATTCCCTTTGCCAGTAGTGAGAATCCCAAACACAGTGGGTTCCTTGAGGATGACCTGGCCGAGGAGCCAGGCTGCGTTGATGAAGAGTCAAAGGTTGGACTTGGGTCCCGTATTGACAGGAATAGCCCTGAGTTCAGTCCTCATGCATAAGTACTCTCCGATGACGGCCATCAGCGCCATGCAGGCCACGTTGACCAGCCACCAGGCCAGAGACGCCGGGAGATGAGCGTTGTAGATCCAGCAGCCGATCATGTGGAAGAAGTGCACAGTGACGGTGAAGTCGAGACACTGTTTGCCACGACGGATGAAGAACCACAGACCCAGGGCGCTGAAAAATAAGAGAAGAAAGTCAGCATCTTTGCGTCAGCTCCAGGTAACGTGGATGCAAAAATAAACTTTCAGACCTTTCTGTTATGAGATTGTACAGTCAAGCATCTTACCATGTAAGTGAGTTCAAGATGAAAGCCATCATTGACAGCCTACTGTGTAGCGTAGCGAATCCGAGGTACTGCAAAAAGTCAAGATTCGATTTACATTTCAAGTGTACAAGCCGTTGACAGGGATTGACTGTGAAGTGGCAGTGAGTCCTGACTTACTTCATAGCTAAACACCTGGTCCAAAGAGTGACTCGTTTGAATCAGACTGTCCACTCCAGCCAACCACAGCCCCAAGAAGCTGTAGTAGATGCACTGCATCAGCACAATCTGACACACGATGAGGACCGGGTCCCAAATGTAACTTCGGAAGTGACTGGCCATTGCACAGAGTGTATTAACTGATGTTTTGATGGCAGCCACAGCGGTTACAACTCAGCCCATCTGCCCATGTATGACTTTAAGATCTGAAACATAATGTAAAACAACTCATATGTTATTACTGGTGAACATGAAGTAGACAGTGCTCTGACAGTTGTAGCTATGTTCAAACAGCCTGACTGTGCACAAATATGGTAGTTATGCAGTCAAAGCCTGTCTGATTGATTGAGGAGTCTGTCTTTTCTATGAGAGGGAAAAAAAAGTAAGACTTGTAAGACAATGTCAACAGTACTCAGAGTACCGGTACTTATAGTAACAATTGTGAAAATTGTCTGCCAACAACATTTCTCTGTTTACATTAGATGCAAAAGAAATTCCACAACTAACAATAATGACCAATAACTACTGTCAAAAGCAGAAGTCAATTTAAAAACAGTAAGTATCTCCCATTCATCTTATCGTCTTAACGTTGAATGCCAGTATAAGCTAATGATACATGACTGACATGGTCTTTCTTGGGGCTCTAAAACAATAATCTGGCAAACATGTCAAAGCTGGTAGTGACAGCTGCGTGACCACGAGCAGAAGTTTGATTTGAGTTTGAGTTTGGGAAAATTCCCGAGATCTTGTACATTGTCCTTGCGTTAAAACTTATCCGTATAAAAATGACAGGCATATCGCTTAATGCCAGATTTCCAAACGCCTGGCGTCAATCGCTATATACTGTCAATTTCACGTAATTTCAAATAGTTGAGAAGTATCAACTTATAAACATATCTGTCGGGGTGTCATCGTCATTTATATGTACTCTACTCACTATAAACTATGATTTAATGCGATCGAAAACTTACGAAGTCGGATTTGAAATTGATTTGGAGGAGTAATGACGGTAGCAGGTAGCCGTGTTGCAGACTACATGTAAGCAGCCGTTGATTAGCATTAAGCTATAGCTTCCCACGGGCCTGCCGGGTAGTTTCTCAGCCGCTACACGGGAGTCATCGCTAATTTGCCTCAAGTCATTATTAAGTCCTACTTGACATTAAAGCCAAATTAAGTGCCTGAAATTCCACGAAAATAACAACAAAACCAGTGGACCTTCCGTCGAGCTAACAGACAAGCTGTCGGTACCGTGTTAGCTAGAGGTGTTGGCCAGAGTGCTATAGAAGAGGGGCTCCGGTCCAGCCAGGCGGAAAAAAAAGAACAAACGGAAAAATAAATAATTATCACTCACAGTGATGTCGCAGACGGTTGACTACTCCTTCACAACATCCAGTCGGTCGGGAGGCGATGTGAGTCCTCTCCAATTCTGTTGTATCGTCTTCTCGTCTTCTCGACAGACCCGGAGAGAAAACAGACCGACATTGATTTTCAAAATAAAACACCGTACTATACACAGGCGCTTTGCCGGGACACACGGCTGCTCTAAACCAAATAATTATTCCGAGGGCTAACTTCACAAAAAATATGCAAACTTGGCATGAGCAACTATGGTTGAATTCGCGATGTATCTTTAATTTATGTAACCGTTGGTGTAAATTTAACAGATTTTTGTGATTATTAATTCTATAAAAATATCGCAGTATTCTTAATTTGTTTCCGGGTCAAAGTCTTGGTCGCTCGTTCTTATTTGAATACAGTACAACTGTGAAAACTTTATTCCCAGGCGGAGATTCATCAAGCGAGTAAGTTTTCAACAAAACATTTGGTAACTTTAATAAAAACAAAATATGCGGTTATCAAAATATACCTTGAACTAATTCGTTACATAAATTGTGGTAATAAAGTAATTGTCACGACGTCTTGTCTACCCTCCCCATTTCATGTATAAATGAGTGTGAAGTTGACAAGACTGAATATTATCAAGCATAAATTCAGAAGTATTATGCACAGTTTTAACCGTATCTATGACAGAACGTGACAACAAAATTTAGGAACTGAATCCGCCTGTTGATTTGTGATATGCTGGCACGGGCACTTAAAGGCACCTGCATATCAGAGCGTTCGGCAGTTGTAGTTTATATTACTATTCAGCAAGGATCATGTCAAAACTTTGTCATGGTCTCATCCTCCTCTACGGGACGCATTGAGACATCACGTCAGATGTGAGGGTATCGAATCTTTTATATATAATCTAAATATAAACTGATACAATGTGCCTGCCTGTGAGTTGCTCGACCAAACGAACCACATTCAGCGTGTTCTGTTGCTAATCGAACCGTAACTCGATTGGTCTGTAAAGGCGCGTTGGACGCTCTTTTAAATGTTTGCAAGTGTCACAAGTCTGCGCAAGAGACCTCATTGTTTATTAAATTAAGTTTTGCCGTTTCAATTACTGTAAAGATTTGCGAAGAACTGCTGCCGCGCCACTACTGCTCCTAAAGTTTCTTGGAGGACGATGCCGCACCTCATTCTCCTAACGCCCAAACGCCAACAGAACTTTATTACCCACACATGATTATTTGGACTGGTGAACTGTAGTTTGATATCAACACTAAGGGCGGGTGTTGAATACCGCGGGAAAACACCATTGCCCCCAACAAGGTTCACTGTTTAACACTGGTAAATCATTGCACGAATATGTGTTGGCGAAGTGATTTTAGGTAAGAATTCAATAAGTAACTGCAGGTCCTTGAGATGAGGATAAGTCAGATATTTATCAAAGGTGTCGTACTCACTCACGCCTGTTTACTCCCTCTATAGACACACCAGCCGCGAGTATTTGCAACTATGACAACGGTGACGATGTTTCCATCCATGAGTGCATACAGAAACCTGAGGTGTTTGCACTCCATAGCAGGTAAGACTGTTTTGTTTTGTCGGTGATTTAACATTATTGCACGATTGGTTTTTAAGTTTTGAGATCAGTGAATGCAGGGGGATGATGTATCAGCAGGTGATGACACAAAGAGTAGAAATATCTTGGCTCAGCTATCCAAAGCATGGACAGTGCAGAGGGGAGAGGAACAGAGTGTGGACATACTGTATATGGAGGAAAGTGAAGAGGAAGGTTTACAAATTGGTTCTGAGACCTGCCACGATGTACTGTATAACTTTGAAAAAGTGGCTCTGTCTAAGCGACGAGAGGCAGAGATGAAGATGCTCAGGTTTGTTTTGGGAGTAACCACGTTGGACAGGATTAGAAGTGAGACCATCAGATCTGTAATATCCCCAGTGCACACGTCAATCTGATTTACCCAGCCAATCAAACTAATAAACAACTCTGCTCAGATTAAAGCAGAGTTTCTTTCCTTTTCCACCCAAAAGGTGTGATTCGGAGGATAAGCAGTCATAGGCGGCCCCCGCTGTTGACGGCTGCACCTGTTCGTGCGCTCATAGATGAGCAGATCAGTGTGAAAGGCCACTTTTTGCCCGCCTACCAGCCTGTTACAGTGTGTGCACGGTTGCACAGTGAGGATGGTGACCTGTGGGAGTCTTTTGCCCACTACACAACCAAAGCTGATGGCACAGTTAACTGTAAGTCATACTCGTGTTTTATGTAAACTTTTTAATCAGTCAGTATTCATGCATTCATTTTGAATCGCTGCAGAATTACTTAATGTGGAAAGCAGATGTAAAGCAGTAGACTTCAAAGTTAGTTGCAGAGAAGTAAATGCAGGATGATCATACATTTTGATGTGGCTGCTAGTGACTTGTGTGTGTGCTGCCTGCAATGATAACCTCACTAATCAATATGAGAAATTGCTGTCTTTGTCATGTACGTTGCAATAACGAATTAAGGTTTTAATTACATGTCACATTCTTTTGTGCCTGTGACCTTCTCTCATAACAGTAAATTTACCTTTAATTCTGTGGTGGGTTTTTTGTTGTTGAAGTTGTTGTTGTTTTTTTGTCGGATATATCTACTACCTAAAAGTGGCAAGGGATCATTCAGTTGGGGGTTCATATTTGGGCTGTGAACCCATGGGATTGTTTTGGGCAGTCCAGCCCGCTCCCGGCTCAAGAGATGGCTTGAGGTAAGTGACATATGCGTGGCTGGGATAACGACGTTTAATTCAGTGTTGTGTGGCACTCTTGTTTGATTTTTGTTGTTTGATATGGCCTATGTGTATCTGCTTTCCTTCTTGCACGTCACAGATCCATATAAAATGGTTAACGCACCTCTGGAATTGTTTGCAGTCACTTGTTTGCCTTTGTCCCAATCACCTGAGCTAAGGGCTAAACATTCTCCAGGGATATGTTGGTGTCAACAGCAGTAATAAACTCTGTTGATCATTATTCCGGAAAAATGTTGTGTAACAAAGCCTCTGTTCAGGGATCAAAAGCTCACTAAGATAATGTGTCACACTTTGTTATCATGAACGTTGCATACCGCTGCACAATTAAAATGATTCTGTCATTTGTGTACAGGCTCAGGAAAACAGATGTTGAGTTGCCATACGTGGTGCACATGTCCGTGTTGGAGGGACATGTGTCGCCCAGTGAGTGTTTCGAAGATGGGCTGTCCACTGAGCTGGCAACTGTGATTGCTGAGCGAACGTACATGGCGCCAGGCGTAAGGAGAATAGACATTCGTCAAAACGGCGTTGTGGGAACGCTGTTTTTACCCCCTGGTAAGCACAGTCTCGAGCAGGGATCATCAGCCTTAGTGAGATTGAGGGCTTCTTCATGGGAAGTGTGTAGTACGAAGGGCTAACAGGACCTGTTTGATAGAAATCCCCAAATAGCAAAACTGCATGGATCACCATTTAGAAATAGTAGTTTTCTTATTCTTATTCTTATTCTTATTCTTATCATTTTACATATTATTATATATTATTATTATTATTATGTTTATTATTGTTGTTGTTATTTATAATAATAATATAATAATATATTATAATCATAATTAAAATGATAATATATTAAAATGATAATTATTATTATGGTTGTTGTTATTGTAAATAATAATAATAATAATAATAATTGTTATTATTATTATTGCTATATTGTTGGTGTTATTGTTATTATTATTGTTGTTGATAATAATAATAATAATAACAATAATGATAATGATAATAATAACAATGGTATCAGTAATACTGCGAGACTGCTCTCCTGTCAATGGTAGGTACTCCCCACATTTTTAAAACATGCCTCACATTTTAGAACAGGCCTCGCAGGCCCCTTAAGTGGTCCTTGCGGCTGCCAAAGTACCCATGGGCACAGCTTTGGTGACCCCTGCTCTAGAGGTTTTCTAAGGTCTCATCCATCAGCTCTGAACTTCCACCAAATGCACTTTCCTCCCACAGGTCCAGGTCCATTCCCAGCCGTATTGGATCTTTGGGGGATGACTGGAGGTCTGGTAGAGTACCGCTCTGCCCTTCTTGCCTCAAGGGGTTACGCTAGCTTTTGCATCGCCTACTTGGGGCACAAAGACTTGCCTGGCTCACTTAAAAAAATCAATGTTGGCCCCGAGTATTTTCAGGTTAACACAAATGACCAGCTGAAGTTAATGGTTGTTACTCATATCTGTTTGCTAGGTTTATGTGTCTACCTTACATACTTACACATTTTGTCTCATCTCTTTTTGACAGTCAGCTTTCCAGATGCTTAGAGAGCACCCTCAAGTCTGCGCTGAAAGAATTGGAATCATTGGTCTCTCCTTTGGCGTCTACCTGGCTTTGCTAACTGCCACTCTGCCTGGTGTTAAAGTATGTCACGAAACTGACACAAAGAGATTATTTCCATTTTTCTGTGTTCATCAGAAATGTCTGAAAAAATAATTTTTTCATAAATAATTATACCGATTTTCTGTGAGTATCTGATGTTTAAATAAGATGCAATTAGGTTTGATCAGTGAGTTTTGTTCTCATTTTCTGCTCCACAGCCAGCCTGCTTGATTTGCATTAATGGGCCTTTTGGAACCAGCTTTCAGCTGCCAGATACAACAGATGAGAGCGAAGATAGTCTCAGGTAGGTCAATAAGAAGTTTGCTGTGTTTTCACAAAGTTGTGATTCTGATTCAGCGCAACCTTGATAATGAACCGTCGAGGATGCATTCATTAGCACCGGCCCCGTGTTTTCAAAGACAAGCTAAACATCACGGTCGACCTTATAGAGGACATAATTTGCATTCTAAAACGCAAGGCATATGGTGTTATCTCCTTTCCATCAAGTCAGTAGGAACTCCTTGAACATCAAATATTGTCTCTGGTGTTGTTTTTAGGGACACATCCCTAGCTCGATATTGGCATGTTGTTGGAAACACCTATGTCACTTTCCGAAACGTGTCCCAACCTGATAACTTTGCACCACGGAACAAAGTCAAGGTGAAATCCTGAGCCCTAAAAGCTCACTCTCATCCACACACAGACACACACACACAAGTGAATTTAATTTGTTTGGCTAAATGTTGGAGAATTTTGACGCTGCTCTGTAGAATGATCGCCTTTGTTTTTAAAGGTTGAGAACTTGGACTGTCCATTACTCTACATTTTGGGCGAAGATGATCTGAGCAGTGCCAGTGAAGAAAATGCAGATAAGGTAGAACCATTTTGTGAAACTTGATGAGAAGTGTAAGTCATACACTTATATGTTTTGTCAGCCTCAATGATACTGTACTTCAAACATGGTTTGGACATATAGTAGTGGTTGTGACGCTCCGTTTATTGATCTAAAAGCCTGTCTTACGACCATGGCTGAGCATATAGGAACATACAAGACCCAACTCAATACAAGCATACTCTCTAGCCGAGTTAATGTTGGCTTAAAGGTCTAGAAAATTAAGAGCCTAATCTGTCATTGCACTGCCTCACTCGTGTGTCTGAGAGAGAAAACGAAGAAGGAGAGTGGCTTCTTATTGCCTGGTGGTCATGTGATCCAGCCAGCTTTACAGACAGAAACAACACCCACAAGTCATACAACACCAGTAATCCTAAACAGGACCCAATATAACCAGTCAGGGCAGATTTTAATACAGAGATTAAATGATGCATTACTCATGTCGGTTAACCTTACAACACAGGTCTCCAGATGAACAGTACGTCATGATGATTGGCAGGTTGCATCAAATATTTCCTGTTTCACTGCCAGAGAGTATACCCAGGCTTGATTGCATCAACACTCTTTCACTTGCCACTGCCATATTTAGTTGAACTGTAGGTTGTGAGGCTCGTTGAGGAAGTCGATACCAAACCAAGGATTCCATCATCAAATCCAAGGTACGTTTGCAATTCATTTGGATGCTGAATTTGTCAACAGATTGAGGAGATCCTGAGCGCAGCAGGTAAAGCAAAGCTATTCACCCGTCTGTCGTATCACGGGGCGGGACACCTGATAGAGCCGCCATACTCGCCCAGCGCACGAGTATCGCTGTGGAGTGTCAAACCTCAAAAACGTGAGCCAGGTTTTCATTTAGTGTCAATGTCGCATATGACTTCAACAACAGAAATGCAAAAAAAGTACATGCGGTTAGTAGCTCTTGTGTTTATTGTTGTTGTCGTTTTATAGTCTTCTCCCTCTGGGGGGGTCATCCTGCACCCCATGCTGCTGCGCAGGAACATTCCTGGAAGAAGATTCTAGAATTTCTGAACAGTCATTTGAGACAATGAGGTGGAGTTGACAGGATTATCCACATTGTTTGATGTGTTTATGCAGTACAGGCAGTGTCCTGTTTTGGTGGTGAGAGATTGTGCGATCGTTAATGTGGTTCAAGCTGCAATGGTTGACGCCCATAATATATAATAAGTCATTGAAACCAGCAAAAACATGCAAGAAAAACACAGAATTGGAGGATTCCTTTGACTTTTGATGAACACACCTGTTAATTAATGCTGATGGTAATTTGGAATGAACAGTTCGTGGCACGTTGAGGTCACCATGGCAATCAGTGCGATGAATTCCTGAAAATCGATCTCGAGATCTCCGTTCTGATCCAGGTCTGCAAAAAGCTCATCCAAGGTCTCATTTTCTTGAATGTTCTGGTTGGTACAAAAAAAAAATGCCACTGCATGAATCATGTGCACAACTACCTACAGTACAAGAACACAAACAACTGTTACATCTTATGTATTGGATGATAATGTTAGCATTTTGTTTTTGTTATTTTATGTACACAAATGGTAATCATGCAGTTTCATAAAAGGCATTTCTCACAGTTTCTGGGTTTTACATGGACCTACCATAATGAAATGATTCATTTCATTGTTGATGAGTGCCTTTAGCTCTGCCTTCTTGAGTTTGCACTTTTGACCAGAGTATTTGTGGAACACACGGATGATGGTGACCATTGCTCCCTCAAGGTCTGACACGATATTCTCAGATTTCTGAAAACAAACGTTCATTTATTGGTCTTCAGAGTCCTGAACATCTATATTAAAATTGGGAGGGATTCGTCACGTACCGGTAATCTGGCAATTGCCAGGATAAGATTAAAAATGATACTCATCACCTTTAGTACACAATTAATTCATATTTTCTTACCTGCATCAGAGCAGTGCTGCGGAGGATCTCTCGTTTAAACGGCACTGGGCTGCAACTGACGGCTCTTCAGCAGTGAGTTGTCTGCTTCTGTCTTCACTGTGGACACTAAAAATGTATCGATCTGCCACATGCTGCTTAATGCATTACTAATGGATACTCGTGGTCAAAGGCTTGACCACAAGCCATTATGCTTGAAGTGTGTCATCTCTCTGTGATCACGTCTCTAAATTTCACTGTTAGCGTAGCAACAAAAACATTTCACATATTGTCCGGGTTGCATTTGTTTTGTATTGGTTCTTCTAAGAAACTGTGCCACTAAGAATGAGATTACAGTGTAAATATGAATGTGGATGTTATTGTATTGGTGTGTTGGAGTGCTAAAATCACCATGGTGACCCCATTTGCAGTAAAGAGATGCAAATTACTGGTTGAATATTTTGTTTCCGCTTCATTAAAGATGTGTGACTGAGCAGATACACCTGCCAACAGCATATGTCACAGTAATAGTGAGAGCAGATTACTTGATTTCAGTCTTCATTTCATTTCTCTTCATTTTTTATTATATATTATTTTAGTTGGTATTAACACTTTAACAAAATTGACTCATTGGAAATGTTGAGTTAATATTGCCTGTCCACCGTGAATCAAACACTGCTGATGCTGAAACTTCCCCTGATTACATCACCACATTCACATATTAAATCATAGAGGCTGAAAATTACAGACATCCATTGTTCTTTCCTGCCAAAGAATAGAAATTATGTCTTGAAATATATTTTTAACATGTGTGGATCAGACGATTTTGACATTGGGGGGGATCTCACTCTGCAGAATGCTGTTTGTTAGGTCCAAGCAGCTGTGCAAGCAAGCAGAGAGCACTCAAAATCAAATCATCGCTGCCACTGTTGTTTGGTCTGAGAGATGCATTACTACATCAGGGAAAGTTGAGCTGAGCACTAAGTGACATAAAACTGCCAATACAAAGCATCCCTGTGTGCTTGGCATTTAGTTAGCCAAAATTGTTGGCAATGCTCCGTTTCATGCAGTATTCCAAATTTTTCAATCCATCCTGCTTTATTGGACGTGGCATCATCTGTTGCCTGCATAATTTCATAAATATATTCAATTACAGTTATGAATATGTTATTTGTGTGGTGCCAAATCATGTCAGAAGTTATCTAAAGGTGTTTTCCAGGATGAGGCAGGGAGAGGTCAACATTTAAACATTCATATATCATAGTTGTGATAATTCTTCGTCTTACTATTTGTAGAAAAATTTGTATTAATGTTTTACTTGATTGTCATAATACTTGCTTTTTTCCCATAACACTTGCTTTTTTCTATTTTGTTTATGATTTCATGTCGTGCAACCAATGTCCGCCATATTGGATGGATTGTTGAGAGATTTATTTAGTGGATTTAGATGAAAAAATTAAGAGTAAACCTTCACGTAAAAAAAATACGTTTGTGTAAATTGTAATGTTTGAAAATAAAATAGTTAATCGGTAACTATTTTACTATTTTACATCATTGGACTGGGTAATAAGTCCTCAGGTTCTGATATATTTGGCTTGCTGCCTCAGTGGCCGATTCGAGCTACGTCACAGATGGCCGCGCTAGTGTGAGGGTGGCGCTGTTTACTCACCCGTTTGTCGAAGTCACGTCTGTGATTGGCCATTTGCGGTCACGTGACATAGAAATGCCGGATATGTTCCGTTTTGTACGAATATGGCCCGTGTAATCATTAACCGTGTCTCACAGCTCTGCCCCTCCGCGTGATGATGCCTCCCGGAGCTCATTAATCTGGGGAATTGGGCAGATGGGGTGAAAATTGGCACACGAAAATTGCGGCTCAGTAATACCCACCCTCCCCCCAGTAACACCTCGGGCGACGCGGCAGTGGTCTTGTGTCAGAGCGTAGTTTGTGGCTTTTGCCTGGATGTGGAGGTTCGGTCGGAAAACCGCCCATGACGTCAAGGAAATCAGACGAGGAGGTCCCGCATTACCAACAGCATTCCAAGCACTTGTACCGCCACTTAGTTTGAGAGAACACGTCCCTAAAAGCCCCGTGTGTTTAGCTGGTTGACAGCACGCCGGACAGAGCGAAGAAAACAAAGTAAGTAGTGTTTTTTCGCCCATATTTTGCTCTGCGATGATGAAATACTTTCCTTTGACTCTGTTGATCCCCTCAGTAGCTCAGCTCAACCTAGCTGGCCACTACAATCTTTAAATTTAAAATGAACTTACGTCTGAAATAATGGTGTTGAACCGCAATCAAGATGCTTCCAAATATTCCTCGCAGATGTTTACCAAACATCCATTACCCCTGTAACGTGACGCTCTTTCTTTGGTACTGTTTTCCTCGCTGAGATTTTGTAAGGTACATATTTGCTGTATTACTGATTATAATATTTGTCGTGTGCACACACGGCACACACTCACACACACATTTGTGAAAGCCCTCTTGAGATGCCCCACTTCGTTTGAAGGCTATAATAACCCAAGTCTGTGACCTAGTTCATCTCTTCATTCTCCACAGTCGTCCCTCACACACTCACACATCTCTGTTCTGAACATCATCTCGCTGTTTGTGTCCAGACATGGCCGATCTGCTGAGGCTCCTGCTTCAGGTGGCGGAGAAAGCGGCCAACGTGGCCCGGGTGTGCAGGCAGGAGGCGCCTCTCTTTCAGCTCCTGGTGCAGGAGAAAACCGGAGAGGACAAAAACAAGAAGTTCCTCCAAGACTTCAAGACGCTGGCTGACGTGGTAATCCAGGAGATGATCCGCCACGACGTTGGGGCGCAAGTAAGAGACGGGCCGGTCATTGATATATTGATATATATATATATGGAGCGAAGATGTCCATTATATTTGGGTTCTTTATCATTTTTTTTTGTCTCACTGTTTTGTTCTAGTTCCCTGAGATGGTTGGCTACATACATGGCGAGGAGTCCAACAAGTTTGAAAATGGCCTCGGTAATGATTTTACTTTTCACTGTGAGGTTTAGCATTTTAACGTGCAACAATCATTGTAAAAACAGTGCTCCAAGTAGAACTACAAAAACTTGCGACTGAGTCGTCGTTCAATATTTACATGCCGCACATTTCCATGCAAATATTTGTGCTGTCAGATAATCCTCTGCACGCTCATCCGTCCTATGTTCCAGGAGAGAGTGTGACGGTCACCGTGTGTGCGACCGAGGAGGCGACTGCAGCTCTTCTCGCCACTGTGCTGGACGGCGACCACACCGCGGCGTCCCTGCTGGCACGAGCCATCCATCAAGACCCAGTTACAACCGAGGATGGTGCCGAAGGACTGACGGTGCCGCTCAGCCCCTCTGAGCTCGGTATCTGGATCGACCCAATAGGTGAGACGTACGTCCGGCAGTGTCTCCCCTTTGGTAAATGTAAACCGGTCAGTCAGGTCTCAGAGAATTGTTTGTTCTGGTTTCATTTAAGATGCCACCAGCCAGTACATAGAAGGCCGCGAGGAGGTGCTGGAGGAGGGACACCTGTCTCCCTCTGGGCTGCACTGTGCTTTAGTTTTGATTGGCGTCTACCTGAGGAAGACGGGAGAACCCGTCATGGGGGTCATCAACCAGCCGTTCCACTGCAAAGATCCTGCAGGTGGTGGGTAAGTTAGAAATTGAGAGGAAGATAACTTCCACAGAAGACTTATTTACATATACTTAGTATCACTTACGACTTACTGCGCATCACCAAGCCATGGCACATTAAGAGGAAGCAGACATCGAGTGTGTCGATTTCGAAATTCGAAGCTCGAAACAGGAAGTACTGCTTGATTCTAGCTACTGAAAATCCAGCAAAATTGTATTTCTCAGTGGTCACTTAACACGTCTGTGTGAGATTGAAACCACTTATGCCATTTTGCCATTGCTGTTACATTTCAACCGTCTCATAGGACTCATTGGATGTAGATTGAAATATTTTGCTCCATTTTGTTGTTCCTGATCATGTACACGCCAGGTCAAAAGTTTTAGAATACCCCCAAATTTCCAGTGTATTGCTGCAGTTCAAACAGAAGCAAGTGGTGAACTGCCAGAGGTAATTATAATTGAAAAAAGTGTGGTTAACCAAAGGTTTGCTCAGCTATGATATCTGCCGAAGGTGCCACTTTGAGTCAAAAGTTCAGAATACATTTTGGTCTTTAGATTGATTCCAATATTTCTTTAAAACTTCAATCGTTTATTTGTTCTTTGCTTCAAAGTCAGGATACACAGAGACATTAAACTGCATACATTTCAGTAGAATTCTGGCAAAGTTGGGGTGCCCTAAGATTTTTTACCTGTGTTGTATTTCCATGTTGCCTTCAGGTGGAGAGGAAAGCATTTCTGGGGCGTGTCCCATGGTGGCATCAGAGTCTGCTCGGTGGCCTGCCCCCTAGGCGAACCTGACCAGAGAAAGATGTCTTTGGTCCTCAGCTCCAGTGAGAAGGAGGCGGTGAAGGAAGCCCTGACCTCCCTGTGCGGCCCCGGCCAGCTCATGTACGCGTCCGGAGCCGGGTTCAAGATCCTCTGCGTCATCCAGGGCCTGGCCGATGGCTACGTCCTCTCGGAGGGGAGCACCTTCAAGTGGGACTCCTGCGCTCCTCACGCTTTGCTCCAGGCCATGGGAGGAGGCGTAGTGGACCTCAACAAGTGTCTCCAGTCCAGCTGCGAGACGGAGGATCTCCAGGCTGAACTTGCCTACCATCAGCCCCACACAGAGTGCAAGGGGGCAGACCGCTGGGCCAACCACGGAGGCCTGGTGGCTTATCGGAACCTGTCTCACCTCCACAGCATCATCAGGGTGCTGAAAGACAAACTTTGACCGAGTACGTGTGGAAGGGATCTCTGATGGTCGAATATATCCTACTGGCATTTTACACTTTGTGGGAATGAGTGTGCAGAGATATTTTACCGTTGTATTACCTTTATCTTCCTTTTAACTTATTTTTCATTTGATATATGCAAAAGTATCTATATGGTAATACCAGGAAGAGATATATTATCACAATATAAACATAGCAAAGATGATTTAATCTTCAAAGTTAAGTCAGTATAAACCTCCAGCTGTTCCCATACTGTATGTGAGACAAGTTGGCTGATAAATAACTAATTTGTTTTTCGCTCGTGCCATACATAGGCACAGAATTACTGTAAGCATTTATTCTTGTGTTTCTCACTGACAACACATCGGGAGGGAGGGAACTGTTGTGCTCACTGCTGGACGGCTGAGGAATGTCTAGATGATTTTGAAGTGCGGATTAGGGTAACATTGGACCTGATGTGCGCATAAGCTGCAAAGAATTTTCCATTTTTTCACGGGCTGAAGAGACTTATGTGTGACAGCCTTCAGCTCCTTTTAAGGAGCATTGTCTCGGAGAGCGGTAAGAGCCACTCGAGTTCAAGACTCAGTCTGTTCACACGAAATACTGAATTTGAAGGATTCCGACTATGCTGGCTAACGACATTCACCACTGTGACTTGTCAGTCATTTGCATATGCATTACTGGGTCGTCGAGAAGTCATTTGTAGAGCAGAAACTCAGACGTTGTGCATATATGAAATTATCTTTATTTTGAAAACCACAGAAAGCGGGGAAATTAACTAATCTAATTTGTTTGCCAGTCAGGGAACTCGCCTTGTGTACCCTACAAAAGTAGAACCAGTGTCCTGCACATTAAACCCCGATGATTGTCAGATTTTTTTGCTATATTTCTGCATATTGTATTAAAAGTATGAAACTGAAAACAAACCATTGGATTGTTGGCTCATTAATTGACTTATTTTTCTCCAGACACTAAAGAATTGCTACCTTAAAATGAGTTCTACTTCAGAGAGCAAGGGGCCAGTTTCTTATGCTGACAGTGACCTTACATGAAATTAAGTCTCATACAAATCTGATGTACTAAAGGATCAAGGTAAAATCATCCTAATGGCAATATTCTCAAATCCCTGCTATGGTTTTTATTTGTCTTTTGGGATTTTAGATCTGAGCATGAAAAAATAAAATTGCACATCATTGAAAAACAAACCAAAAAAAAAAAAAAAAAGCATCGAAAAACGTGAAATTAAAACCTCAGTGAGTTGGATTCTCTGCTCAATTATTTCCTCTGAAGCTGCAAATAAGTGTTCAACACTTACAACATTCCTGCTATTGAATAGCAACCATTGCAATCAACACTGCTGGCCTGCATAGTTCTTTCTGTTATAGTTCAATTCAGCGCTCCTGCCGCGGAACCGTTCTCGAAATCAGACCGTTATCACTTCGGCAAACTACAAGCCAGTCCTATCAAAAGGGGGCCATTTGATGTGAGCTCCCCTAAACGGAGAGTGAAACCGCTAACTGACGCGAAAATGAAATAAATCGTCAAAGGCGAAGCGCGAAGGATGCCTAACTTATGCTTGAATGGTATCCGCGTTTACCTCTTAAGAAAATGCAAACCCTCACGACGGCTCTTCTTCAGTGGTGGCAACTGCGACACACTGCTTGTGCAACTAAAATGACGCCGACACCTTATAACTCATTTCACATTCAAACTTCACTTGCAAATATGAGCCGTTAGCTTAAACAGGCTTATACTTCCTACTCATTTCTAAGCGAAGAGCCTGGCAAGGCTTATCACAACAAGCGACGTTCAGTCCCTCTGCTATCTGGTATTGTCAAGGTGGTGGGTGTGTATAGCAATATAACGCACAAAAAAAACAAAAAAAACATTGGACATGACGTTTTTCATCTTCAAATAGCATGACAACAAAATTGGCTAACACTTTCACAGTATTCCCTCAAGCCTGCGGTGTAATCTGTCTTCATTAAGTCATCTCCCCTTAAAGAGTCACTTCTGGAATCCAAGTGGGAACCGTGGGGACTCCAAAGTCCAAACTCCATCCAGTTATCAGCCATTTCCTTTGACAGAAAAGTGTAAATCTTTTTAATCGCGCTACTACCCTGACTTTGCCAATGTTTCAAAAACTATTTGTAGCATCTGCACACGACCTACAGCCACCTCGTTGGCCGTCAAACTGCAGCCTCGTACTGAAGGATATTCCAAATAAGAACTGATTCACGCATATGGGATCGGTGCCTAATATTCAATATGAAGCCGAGCCGAGAGCAATTCATTCTGTTGAGTTGTAGAGATGTATTTGATGAAACGGCCACGGGATGCCAGCCACTGCATCTAATGATTGATTCGCCTGCTACAGCTCCTCCTGGTCTGACCTAAGCTCAAAACGTAACTCACCCTGAGATCGGACAGACTCGGCGCATCGCTGACTTACAAATTATGGCTTTGAACCGCTCACATTTCGTGTATTCTTGTCATGTCATGAGCTAGATGATACCGCAGGGGGTTGGACGATGGGAGTAAATGCCTTTTCAGCAGCCGTGTAACTAGGTTTAAAAAAAAAAAGAAAACATACTGGACACCTTGCAACCGCAACATGTTTTCACTTTTTGCACCCGTTATATGGACTCTTTGCTTCAGTATTGGTAAACTAGCCCTAACACACTGAAACATGAAAAAAAATAACCACGAAGATATCAAATATTGGCAGTTTTTCCTGTATGAATGCACAGTGGATGAGCAGGGTCACAGTACAATGCAAATCAGCCACTCGCTTATCAAAATTCCCAGCTCCAACTGGAGATTTCGAGACCTCAAAGCACCTTAGCAACGCTTGGTGAGCCAGGCCGGGTTTCATGTGGGTAGTGCAAGAAGCCGGCCTCCTCCATCTGTTCGTGAGCACTACCTAGCATCACAGAAATGCAGCTTTTCACTTGCAATGCGCCTCGCGCACCAGGATCCAAATCCCCTCGTCACAAAACAAATATCAGGCATCTAATACGACGTATCCGGGATGATTGCTAATGTGCAACTGGGCTGCCATCTTTAGGGAAATTGGAGAGCAATGGTTTTTAGAGGCATGCTTCTTCGACACGGTAATGCTTGATTAAGACCGTGTGTGATTGCTTTTTTTTTTCTAGCGGCTGAATTGAGAACGCTGGCAGGTAAATGCAACTTTATCGTCAATCTACATATATGAGGCACCTTCTACTTTTGTCTGTGTTGTACGCAAGCACGAGAACCCACGCACAACTCGCGCAAAAAGGCCAAAAGCCATCCAGCTCAATTTGAAAACTGCCTGTGAACAAGTGAGATGCGCGCAAATGGCGTGGTGAAATGGGTGAAATGGATTAAAACGGATGAAATGTCAGCAAGTTTCAGGCTTGGGTGGCCGGGATTCATTCTTGAAAAAATGGCAGGCAAAGTGCTGATACGAGACGAAGCCCGCGCAACCCCATCGCACAGTGAAGCCGATCCTGAATTCACAGTCCACTTCATTCTAGGCCTTCTAGCTTGTCTCGATAATGCAATACTCTTTAAAAAAAAAAAAAAAAAAAACAATCCAGCAAAAATCAACATTTAAAGGGAGACAACCAAAGTGTAAAAACGCAGGTGAACAATCATGCATCGCGGGATTTGGCAGGAAATCAAGAGGAGAAAATGCTTCATTATAGGATCCTGACAAGGACTTCAAATGCAAGGTTACAGTTGTCTTCGACTGACAAAAACAGGTTAAATGAGGGGTAGAGCGCTGACTGGCACCTCCTCACCCCTCCGTCAATACTTCGTAATGGGTGCCTCTTCCTGCCTCCTTGATCCGGCCTCTCTCTCTCTCTATCCTGTGGCTGATGCTTCCTCCGTACGACTCTTCCTCAGTTCCGCTCGCGATGGGCAGGTCTTACTCGCCCGCAGACAGGCAGGAGACACGCATGGCCATTATTTCATTCCGTCTCCGCATCGCCATGGTGACAAACTGGGTAGCCGACGGCGCTTCACCTCTGAAAGGGCTTGCGGACCTTCTTTCGCCTTCTCGGTGGTTTACCGCTTTCGGGCCACGTCTCCGCCGACTCTGGCCGATTTCCCCCTGGCATGAAGAAACCTGTCTGAGATGGCGGGGGCGTGAAGGGGTTCGCTCCGGCGCTGGGCTGGCTGTGAGGAGGCGGACTCGAGGGGAAGAAGCCCCCGTTGGCGGCCATGTCATTGGGAGGTCCGCCCTTGAATATGCGGTTGAAGAAGTCCTGCAGATCGGCCGGGTTGGTTGGCCCGGTGGGGTGCTCCGAGGGCGCCCTGGAGACAGGGGACACGACCCATTCTCAGATAAAGAAGTGAGCGATACATGAAATTTTGATTTCTGTGGAAATTGAGGTCTGAAAACTGGAGTGCATCCCTGTCAAGGTTCACATCGAAAACAAGGATGATGAGGACGTTGTACAGTGGTGAGGCGGACATTGGCAGATCACCAACCAATGTCCACCTTGTCCAAAAACTCTTTGGACACCTCCATGACAAGTACATTTGGTCGGCTAGCATTTTCTCTCACAGCAATACAAAACTAGAACTCACTTCCCAACTGAAAACAATGCTTGCCAACACATGCACACACTAATACTGTACATGGCTGTGTATCTATTATATCATGTCTGTCCATATCTTTGAAAGTGTCGTACGTTCTGATGGACTGTGAGATTACTGGGACGTTATCACGTGCTGTCTCTAGATGCTTCACTGTTTTCTTTAATTTCTATTGATCCCTTTGTCTCTAAGCCGTTTCTACCCTCTCTTTTCGATCAATGTGCCGTAAAATATATTGTTGTTGTTATTTTTAAGGTACCTATTATCGTCTGGCCAGGGACTACAACAGGATGTTAGCCATATTGCCTAAAGCTGCCCTTTTTACTGTCATTGATCCGGTCAATCAATTGGGATTGTCCACAACATAATAAAGTAAACTAAGCTAAACTTATGTAAACGTAAGGGGACTCACCTCTGCCGTGCGGAGCTGCTGTTGTTCTTGGAACCAAATGAGATGTGATAGGGCACACGGTGTGTGTCTGGTGAGATGCCGATTCTTTGGCAACCTGCCCACTCTGAAACGAGACAGATTGCATTACTCCACCGGCAGGACGGCTTTTAAACAATGACAGCGCCGAATAATTCCTCAGAGGAGATAAATTATACGGCATTTCTTGTGTTTCAACAGTTGGTATTGATATTCTCCTCGTACGCTCACCTGTGATGTCGTACACCTTGCCGTCCATACAGGCAAAGTATGTGATTCGTAGGCCTAACATGCTCGACTCCGCCCACAGGTCCCCTTCTTCTGCGCCGTGGCAACGGTTACATTCTGCGCAAAATCGGGCCTCGGAGGGGTCCCGATCCATCTCAAACCGCCTACGCAAATGTAAATATTGCAGCAACAATTTCAAAATCTGCTATTTTGCAGATGTGATGATGTATTTGGTGACCAGCCAGGGACGTACTTGTGCTTCCCCTCACACTTGGTGCACATCATGGTGTTCATGGCTTCTTTCAGGTCATCCTGCAGTTTGGTGAGGAACTCATTCATGGACTTCGAAAGCTCGGTCGCCGCCATACGTTTCCTGCAGAGCAAAAGCAGAGAATTGTTTAGACTGCGTATTCATTTCTTGAAAGACAAATGGAAAAGATACACAGAGGTGCGAATGAATAAGAATGATCGCGTTTATTTTTCCCCTCAGGTCTTGCGTGAACGGTGATCTTCAGATACTCACAGCTCGTACTCTCTTTTGGTCTCTGGATTACTGACTATGTCCCAGGCAGCCCTTAACACTTTAAATGCCTCTCCAGCTTTGGGGTGTTTATTCTTGTCTGGATGGACCTACACAAGAAATTACATTTAGACATTTAGAGATTGGATAATCTTCAAGAAATCGCCCGGCGCTAAGTGCATCTTTTAATGTTCTGATCTTGCTCACCTGGACAGCCAGCTGCCTGTAGGCTTTCTTCAGCTCGGCCTCTGTGGCATGGACCTCCACCCCCAGAACCGTGAAAGGATCCAGCTCATCCTCCGGAACATCCGCCAGCGACAGCAGCCTCTCCAGCTCGTGGCCCGGCAGGCTCCTCGACGTTCGCCCCGGCGACTCGGGCGCGGCGGCGTACACGCCCCTCTTAAAGCAGCTCCGTAACCTCTCGGCGAGGACCACCGCCATCTTCCACAACCTCGAATCCTGAAAAGTCGCCCAACAGCGTTTCCCCCTCTCGCCGCCGAGCCGGATCAACGTTCCCTTCGCCCAGTGTGACCCGAGAATTCCCAAAGTGCAGAAGAGTCTGAAACAAGATAAGGCCGTTGTCTTTACCCACTTCACAAACTTTACTATTTTGCTGGCCAGGGAGCCACCCTTGTTTTTTGTCCAATGCAGAATCCGAGCAGCGTCCGCCTTCATGCCAGGCACATCAGTGACCTTAATGAGGAGCTGTTGCCCAAAGGTGTATAGTTTCACTCCTCCAGTCTCAACCCCGACTCCACAATTGTGTGTTAGAGTGACGATGATCTCCACCATCATGTGTATGCAGGAGATGCACCATAAGCTGAGAGACTCTGAAAGCATCTCCTTGAAGGCGAGCATGAGCTGGTTGCCTGTCCGTCGACGGGCTCGGCCAGGCTGATGGTGGTGGTGGTTGCGTCGACGGGTCTGTCTGTGCCTGCTGCCGCCGGAGACGTTCCCCTTCTGGAAGGATGAAGATGAGAAAGACCCAGAGGAGGTTTGACCGCCCTGCTCGGCAGGCGACCCCCCGCCGATATTCCTGAATTTACACCTCCTCCCGCTTCCTGGGTTCCTCCAGCCAGACTCGCCGTTCATGTGCTCCTCTTTTGCAGTATCATCCTCCTCCTCTGGATTTAGTGCTTCTGTGGTTTCGCCATCCGAAACCTCCTCGAAATCCTCCTTGGCCTCTGCGGATCCAAATTGATCATCTTCATCAAAATCGAAGTCCTGAGGTGTGGAGGGTTCCGATGCGTCTCCGGCGTGAGACCAGATGTTGGTGAATTCCTCCTCAAGACACTCTCTGATCTCCCATTGGCCCGCAGGAGCTGCTGATGCAGAGTCACCGTCAGGGACATCCTCATCACCGTCTGTAATGCCCTCCATGCCTTTGTCCTCTGCTCCTCTCTCCATTTCCCGCGGTCGTTAGTCGTGTTGGGCGTTGGGGAAAATTAGCGTTCATCGAAGGCAAGAAGCATAATCGGCAGCATCTTCCCGAGACTCACAGGGCGACGTGAACCTAGGGGCTCCTCAGGGTTGTGCTCATTCCCATTGCATCAGCAACCTCTCTCTGGGGTCAGAGCACCAATACACAACACTCCTCTCCCATCATGCTGAACCTGAAAAAAGAACACATCCAGCATTAATTTAGTGCCCGACACCATTGTTCTTTCAGACTCGAAATAAAGTGATGAAACACCAGCGGTGACTGATGAAATAGCACACATTTGTGTTTATCTTTCGAACAGTTTAGGCCATGAGAATGATGGAACTCATAAATTCAAGGATATCCATGCGGACCTGCAGTCATTAGGATTGTGTATTAGTGCTGAAATTGAATCAATATCAAAGATCGTATCTACCTAATGGGATGATAGAAAACTTTGACTTGCTGACATTGCCTGTCTTAATATGCAATATAATGTCAGCATTATGAAATTAATCTGCTACAAAGAATAAAACAACTGGAAATCACGTTCAAACAACATCTAGCATTCGTCTTCCTATGCCGTGAGGGACGGTGTCCTCCAAAGCATTACTGGGCAACATTATTTTTCCCGACTTTCACTCTCGTTTTCTCAGTGGTCAGTGGGTGTCACCAACTGTTACAGCGATAAATCTGCTAATAGCTGAAGCTGCGAGGGCGCAGACCTTTTAGGCGTTGACAATCACATGGAACAAACCATATTTGACCGCAGGTTTACATTTGTACTCGGCAGCTACTTTACTGCAGGCATCGAGCTGTTTCTGGTGTTGATGTATAGCCGAAGCACACTTTAAGGTAGAAAAAACACTTAGCCTGTCTAATGGTTGCACAACAACAATCAAGTCGCTTCACTTGAGAACCAAGGAAAGCACGAACCTCGCCCCGTTGCCTCATTGAATTACGTTACAAGCACAATTTCGCCAGTAAGCGCACAAACAACAACACCTCCAATGTTGATGGCTAATGGTAACGAGGAGCAACGCGGCTACCTCACTTAAGCAGCCAAGCACATTTTGGACGTTTCTGTAGCCTCAAAACAATGAAACTTGGCAACATTTTCAATTATTTAAGCAAAACAACAAGGTGGCTAAATGTTAACCACTGTTAAGCGACTAGTTAGCTAATAACACAAGCGATGCGAAGCAACTCGAACGTTCTCCCTTCCTGCTTGGTCAGCCTGCCAAGCTAAGGTGCGTTTTGGTAACCACCAAATAGCAACGCTGGCTCAGTTGGGATCTGCATGCAAACACGACAAATGTCAGCTCTACCTTGCACACAGCTGTGTAACCTTATTTGTTGGCAGACGGTGCCTCAGCTGCTTTTTAAGTCACTTCTTCTTCTCTTGCATCCACTCACTACTCATTTCTTCTTCTTCCTCCTTTAAGCCCTTTCCGTCTGTGTGATGGGCTAAGTAAACAACTGAAAACGTAACACTGCCACCTACTGGTGAATAATTTACATTTAGACGGATTAATGAAATGAGAATTTCCCCCCGGCTCTAGTTTATGGAACACAGCCCCTTCTACCATCTATTTCGACCTAATTGATACATGACATTTCAACATTACGCACGTAAAACATGCTTTATAAGAGAATATCTACTCAAGATATGATCGTTGGTCCATTTAACATGATCGGGAAAAGTGTTGTGGATTTGCAGGAGGTGCAGCCAAAGTCAGCAAGATCGGTCAGTTCTTTATTGTGTAACCTCATGTTGCAGGAGCATCGCAATTAGGCGAGGCGATCGTTATTGTTGCGGGTTTGTTGGATAGAGGTCAAGCCAATGAGGAAGACGGACAAAGAACTTCTGTTATGATTTGGTGCTATACAAATACATTTGAATTGAATTGAGTTGAATTAAATTGAATCGAATCAAAAAGAACAATGGGAAAGACAGCTTCACCATTCTCTCTTTGGAGAGATTACAATTTACAGACTGTTGTCGAACTCCGAAGTTCAAGTGTCAAAAGACTTGGCGGGTGAATTAGATATCTTATCTTAATGTTACCAAAGGTGCTGGACTGATAAATTTGAAGAACTGTCTTGAAAGTGGGGAATATTTCTGAAATCAGTACGCAAACTATAGATATGGAGGTACCTGCTCTGGCTAGCATGGATGCTACACGAGACCCCAAAACACATTTTGAGAAGTTGTCAATTCATCGATAACATCCCCCAACTAAACCTCTACTAGTTCCAACGTGAAGATATAAATTGCACCTGCGTTTGTTTGCTTACTTATTCCCACTAAAGTTGAAATACTGTCCAAATTTAGCCTGTGTTTACATTTCTCCATTTAGGCGCGGGGCGCTGCTTCGTTCGAGGGCCCCTAGCATGGGAAACTTAAGCGTTTGGGAACTCCCTCTCCGTGTGTTTGCTCACACATCTCGCAGCCTCACACGGGTTAATTTCAAGCCCCCGCCACCTCCACCCACGCCGCCGATTTGAATGCCGCCTCTCTACCGGGAGAGGAAGGCTCTTTTTCGGTCAGATGGCGTGCTGCAGTCCGCCCCCGTCATTCTCCTGCCCACACAGACGGCAAAAAGGCAGCCAGCGACCAATACGGTGCCTCGGAGGAGGATTTCTGCCAGTGATTTCAGGCGAAGCACGCTGACCGAAGGGGGGTTTACTACGCCAGACGGAGCCGGGAAAGCGAAATAGACACACCGGGGCAGGAGGAGCACCAGATCACAACTACCGCGATTGTGATCGGGCTTTTTTTTTCTAGCGTAACATCTGGCACAGCTGCTTGGGTCCCACCGATGATTTTCGAAAGGGGCTTGACTGAGGACAATTTTGTAGGAAAACAGTCAGACCTCTCAACACTGAACCATCTTCGATAGTACCGATAATACAATAGGACTGGTGCTTGTTTGGTCACATTTGCGTAATTACATCGGTCCCCCCTGCACGCCGGTGCATTTAACCTGAGACAGGTAAGGCAGTTTAATTCAGCAATTCCGTATTTGAATGTAATGGATGGCTTGGATTTGATTTCTAAACTGAATGGGGAAAAATACGATATGTGCGAGAGGGAGGAGCAACAGCTGTATTTGTCTTTAGTGATCCACTTCCTTTACTGCGTTATTTGTGGTTTTGCTACCATCACAATGATGTCTTTGTGACCATATGTTATCATATTCTCAATTTGACAGACTTTGTTCATCATGTACATCGTTAGCAATCATTTACCATTGGTTCAGGCAAATACTTGACACCTCTAGTCTTCCACCAGAGTTGTGTGTCCTTTGTTATGTCTCCTCTCCTCTGCTTTAACTTTGCAGTGTGCTGCCATGTCTCTGCCACGCACACTTGGGGAGTTGCAGCTCTATCGGGTGCTGCAGAGGGCCAACTTGCTGGCCTATTACGAGACTTTCATCCAGCAGGGTGGTGACGACGTGCAGCAGCTCTGCGAAGCGGCTGAGGATGAATTTCTGGAGATCATGGCCTTGGTTGGCATGGCCACCAAGCCGCTGCATGTGCGTAGGCTGCAGAAGGCCCTCAGAGACTGGGCGGCAAACCCTGCCCTGTTCAGCCAGTCCGTCTCCGGCGTCCCTCTAGGGGGCATACCGCTTTTCAAAGTGGACGGGACAAGCCCGAGCGGATCGTCAAAGAAATCTCTCAGCAACGGTCAACCGGGTTCGCCGTCTGAGAGGGAGGACAGAGCGTGTCTCACGCCGATGCACAGCGGGAGTCCGAGGAGTTCACAAGCCTCGCCGCAACCGCCGGACACCCACTACAGGGAAAAGCTCTCGCCGATGGACGCCCACTGGCTCAGCCCGGAGCCGGACGGGAACTGTTCCCTGGCCTCTGCGTCCGGCGTAGAGGACGAGCCCCCCAGCCCACCTCTGCTGTCCGCCTGTCCCCCAGGTCCCTCCACGTCTCCCTGTTCCTCCACATTTCCCCAGGCGCCGCTATCAGCTTGGCCCGGGGGGCAGCTGGATGGGGAGACGGCGAAGGCCGTGGTGGAGAGTGTGGACAGGCTCCTCAAGACCATGCCGATGTCAGATCCGGCCGAGGTGAAGAGTCTGCTGAGGATGAACAAGAAGATGGCGAAGACGGTGGGACACATCTTCAAAATGGGGTCCCAGGACGCCAACAAGGAGGAGGAGATCAGGAAGTACAGTCTCATTTACGGACGCTTTGACTCTAAACGCAGAGAAGGCAAGCAGCTCACGTATCACGAGGTAAAGTGGAGGTTTCGCGTCTATCGCAAAGTATCATTCATGCAGATTCACCCACTTCCCCTGCATCGGTACTTTTCAAAGCAATGAATACACTCTGGTACAATCCAGTGCCTGGAGTGTTTTGTCGTCAATGATTTCCCACTCTCACAAAGTGCTTTCCTCCCCCAAGCTGATCATCAATGAAGCTGCCGCCCAGTTCTGCATGCGTGATAACGCCCTTCTGCTGAGACGGGTGGAGCTCTTTTCTTTAGCCCGGCAGGTGGCCAGAAAATGTGCCTACACCTCCACACTGAAGCACGCAAGGTAAGGGCCATGCCTATGGAGAAGTGTGTTTTCTTTGGCCCACCTAGCTAAACGCAAGCAGAATGCGGTGGGAGACGTTCCTTTGGGATTTCAGGTCATATCATCATGGAATGATCATGTCATATCAATTGGACAAAAAACGGATTTTGCAAATCCTTGAGCCGTTTTCCCCAAGTTGCATCAGGTGCAATTTTTTGTAATATTGGGCAACTCCATCCTGGCTCAGGACAAAGCAATAATAGTGAAATATGTTGTACTTTACATGTATAAAGCATATAATTGAAAGTTTTGTGCAGTGATACAACAAGCGATACATCACTGCTTTGAGTATCGACTGTCCTATTGACGCAATAATTAGCCTAAAAATCAAGAACTTTGAACCAAAGAGGAACATCATTTAAGTAACCCAAAGATTGAGACATCATGGATTCCTACATCACCTCATTGTTAACGTGACTGTGTGATGAACACAGCGTATGTTAACAAATCCAGGAAAGTATCAGTGTTTTATAAGGTTGCATCACAAATCGAGAAAACTCTCCAATGGTCACACACAAGGTGGAATCCGTTTTGTTCCTGTTCGACCAATGCATGCATGATGGGGCCTTCAGAGACCAATTCAAGATCTTTTTGTCCACATCCCGGTCTAGGGTCCTCATGGGAGAATACAGAACAAACGCAATTGAAGTTGTACACACTTTGTGTATTTGTTATCGCTCCATAATACGAACAAGCGTTTCTGCCCCTGCAGGACAGCGGCAGAGGAGAACAGTGCGCTGCCCCAGAAGAGAGCGAAGCAGGAGGTGAGTGTGAAGCGCGGCACAGGGACAGGGTTGAAGAATGGGAATACAACTTTCAGAGCGACCCGACGGGAAGTCGCTGGTCAGAAATGGAGTCGGTGTGTGTTTGATGTGTTCTAGGTAACTGGGCCAGAGAGTGTGTCATCACTTCTCGGGGCGGAGGCGTCAGAGGGTTTGACCCAGAGGGTGGATGATGACAGCCTGTCTGCAGAAAGCCTGGATAGTTTATCACACGGTAAAGATCTAAGATGCAATTTGCCAAAATCCTCAAAGTGTCGCCCGATCTTTCAGCCTTCCGCCCCCCTACGTCCTTCCTGCCGCTTTTAGATAACTCGTGATCAATGTGTTAAAATATCACATTCTCAACCCTCTGTCCATTCTGTCAGACATCACCTCGCAGTGTAACCGGTCCCCGTCCTCACGTCCCCTCGCCGACGCTTCCAACCCCGCCAGCTGGAGTCGCCATCTCATACAGCAAACGCTCATGGACGAGGGGCTGCGATTGGCTCGGATGGTGTCACACGATCGGGCCGAGAAGCTCAACCTGAATTCAGACAGAGCTCACGCTCCAGGTAACCTCTCAAGTTACAGCTCCAAAGTGTGCTCGTTTTGAATAAAACTCCCATTTTGTGGATCAGTGACCCTCCCCCGGTGAGGTGAACACACAGGTAGACATTGTTTGTGTCGAGTTCAATTCAAAACCTCAGACATTTTCTCCAACCTCTTCCAGCAGCGAGTATTTCACAGTCATCGTGTTTATCCCGTGACTCACAATGGCTCTGAGGTTCAGCCTCGCAGTTACAGACTCGAGAGGGGAAACAAGAACAAGCAAAGAAAGACGAAGAGAAGGAATGAGTGGGACTGGAGGGCAAGATGCACAGTTACCACCACCACGTCATTTTTCTGATACCTCGCGTTAGATCTCAGTCCAAAAAACAGTTGGTTTTCAGAGTTTAGCGCTGGTAGAGGAGAGGAGAGATGAGCTCAGCAAAGACGTGCGGGGGCAGGGGAAGAGGAAGTACTCCGTGGGTGG
>OMPJ01010302.1:32876-61033 GCA_900312935.1 Carapus acus
TACTGACGTCAGAGTGTGTTAGGTGCGTGGGCTGAAGGGCGGGATGGATGGGGCGTGGGGGCGAAGGCGTGGGAGGTAATTGGAGGGGCGTAGCACTGACTCACCAAGCGACAGTGTTCAAAAATAAAACCTGTGGGAAGGCAAATGGCACAGTCTTTTTAACGTATCTCAGCCTTGAACCGGGAGCACTGCGGAAATTATAAAAATGGCGTGTTTTGTTTCTGATCTGCCTCCTTTGGCCTCACAGAGTGCAGTCCTGTTTCCCCACTTTTGCAACACTCGCTGCTTTTTAACATTTTATATCAATAGAGGGACATTTATCGTCAACTGGTAAGCGTTTGAATACACGTATATTCCATATACAACATGTTATCACTGGTCTACTTTTACATATAGAAATGGCACTACAGCTACATTTTTGTACAGATGTGTTGTCATAAAGCACGTCATGTTGGACATATTGTTTTTGACTCAGTTTGCACCACAGACTTGGATGGTACTAAACAAACTGCTGTGTTATATTTAATTTGGTGCACAATAAAGATTTTTCTCTATGTAGGCTTGTATTGTGGAGAAACAGCTGAAAAGCGATTTAATGGAATTGTCCTCCGAAGAGTGATTTCAACAGCTAAATGATTCTTTTGTGTTACAGTCACAAAATGTTTGATTAACATTTCATGCATCAGAGACAATGCATATTAATGAACGCTCATTTTAGCCAAAATGCTAATGGCCATCTGATGACTACTGTCGGGCTGGTATTGAGAAAGAAACAAAGACAAGATGTGAACAAATGTAGACAAAACACCATTCGCATTTGTGATATTGTTCATAGAACTGTACTTACATACACACACACAAATCATATAAAAACAAACAGTGAAGTATCAGTTATCCTGTCCTCTAACCTGTTAAACAGCATTTGTAATACACAACACTGAATCAGCATCCTGGTTTGTTGTTTCTTTATTCCTTTGATGGCACTTTGTGGTTCAAGACAGCTCACAAACAAAATGTTATGAGTAAGATTGAACTATACTGATCCCTAGATGTAAAGGCTCCTGCTTTTGCAAAGGTCACACACACTCATACACACACACGGAATGAGGGAGTGCTTTGTCAGTGCATTAACATAAAGGGTGTAAAGTTGACTGTCCACTGCTCACGATGAATCTGTATCCTATCATCTCTATTTATTTGAGTAGGCTGTGGTGTGAAAGCCAGAAACCATGAGCAATATCTTGCGGAACTCAATTCCGAACAAACACGGTGAACTGTTTGTATCCATGCTCACGATTTTATAGTACACGTTTACACCTAGTGCCCCTTAATAGGGACTGACAACCACAAATTGGCTCCGATATTGAGACTCCTTTACTTTATCTTGTGTACAATTCTTTATTTTACCTTTCTAATCATGGATCGCCCCTCCTGTTTTCTTTCTTCACAGAGCACGAGGGGAAAATACAACGGAGGAGTTTGATCACAGCCTGCATGAGCCGCAGCCCCACCATCACCAAAGAGGACTGCGGCTACCGAGGGAAATGAACGACAGGCCAACGCAGACTAATCAGTCGGCAGTGTATGTGGGCTGTTGCTGAGGAGGTTTTCACATCTTCTTACATCATTGACACAATGAGGATCTCGTGGGGAGACCTTATGGAAATATTGGAATTAAACAGCAACACAAACCCTCTGAAGTCTAGGCTGCTACGCATCAGCAGGTTAAAGAAACCAGACACGCAGCCTTCTTACATTTCTTTGAGGATACCTCAAGGTGTCCGAAACTCAACGAAATTGATGTGCGCAACTTTCTAGTGCCTCATGTTCCACTTGTCTAAAAAAGAAGTGTCCAGACAGCAGGGGGCGCCACAGGGAGGATCCGTGGAAAGTTTGGAAACTAGAGACTGCATGTTGAACACAGTTGTTTGGAAGGGAATGCAGCCACATATTGCTAGCGAAACTCTCAGAATGTACCAGTGTAACCACACCTGCGGTTCATCTGCCTCAGGAACCGATATTAATCGATAGTTAACGGTGAAATCGCAGTGATATTCCCTGTATTTACACAATATAGTCTGTGTAGGTGGTACAGAGAGGCTCTAGTTAAACAGTGAGTCATTTATTTACAAACTAGTCAGTTATACGAGTACTTACATGCTCCAAACAACCCATGCTAATCGCTGTCATATGTTGTTTTATATAACTGCTACTCATTGATAATACAGCAACTTGGTACCTACTTTGAACGTTTCAGGATCAGGTGGCTTGCCTTACAGTCTAGAAGCAGCCATTAACTCACTTAAGTCTTCACCTTCATGTAATGACCTCCAGGAGAGAGGAGTAGTGTCATGGTGAAGTCCCGGTGGCAAACTTGCAGTGACTCATCTAAACTTTACAAGGTCGAAATAAGAATATGATCTTTTGACGTTTTACCTTAATGAGCACTGACCTTTTTGGTACAAGTAGGCATCACAACCAATCGAGCCTCCATACAAGAAATTGTGTTTTCGTCTCTTTCGGGATTAATCAGTGAGGATTGCTCAGTATCATTTCACTTTCTGTTCCCTTTTGCATTGGATAGCTTTGTTTTATTACGTTAATACAGATTATTTATTTTGTTATCAATAAATGTTATTTTGATGCCGAAAGGAGGGATTGCATCACGTCATGGTCGTATTATTTGGCCTTTGAATGTGACAACTAGTGGGGAACAATGGTGGCATCTGTCACCCATCCACACCTCCGCTGTCATGTGTGGAGCGCGTTGCCTATGTGCGCGTCGTGCTAACATATAGAACCTGTGCCAGTTATGTCATCACGAGTCCTGATGTGCACATACACACGTAGACACACTCCTCCCGCCTCCGCCTGGTAGCAAAGAAGTCACACTTCATTCCAAACTTCAAACTCGGTCCAGCTCTGCCCCACTTAAGTGTTATGTACACAGCTGCAGGGCTAAACTGTGCTCAGATCATAATTGTGGGTAAGACAAAAATAGCAATATAGAGGAAACATCAGTTACTGTATGATGAAACACATGGAATGCTTAAACGCGTTACTTGGACTTGAGTCACGGGCAAACTAATTTTCGACAGCAAGCATCTCAAATATGCACCGAAAAATGCGCCGTGGATACTGTGTATGAGGAGCCACGTTTTATTGTCATTTACCTGCATTTCTATTTTACTTTTTTACATTCAGGAATAATTTTCACCTCAATTTTATTTGTATAGCACCAAATCATTACAAAAGACATCTGAAGGCGAATACATTCATACAGAAATATGAAATTCCCCCTCTGCATTCAACCCACAACTGTTCACATTCATATACAATATAATCCATACAGATAAAACACTATCCATGTCCATGAAAACTGCCACCCTCTGGTTCCCACGCCAAGTCCCTATAGACCGAGCTGCTGCTCCTAATAAAAATGTAAATATAAAGCGAAAATCACTGATAATCTACTCATAAACTGAGTAGTTCAAGTTGCAGCTATTGATTTCCTAGCAACGCCAGCCTATATGCTACTTACTCCAAAAACAGTGTTTGACTCTTGAAACATGTGCAAACTGCTAAAAGTGTGCTTAGCCACACACACAAGTGTGACAGCAGACAACAAGATAGAAAATGGATAGATACTTGTCGTTCTGGTCTAAGTGACGTGAGTGCAGAGGTGCCGCAGGAACTCTCCTTTGCTGGTTGCGTCTCCGGGGAAAACAGCTTGGCAGAACTCGCAAGTATGAGACTGCAGCGCCACGTCAGACATTAGCATCCCGCCAGACATGAATTTGCCGAGCGGGGAGGGAGTGAATGTTCTCGTCACCTAAAAAACAGACACAGGAACCATCCCACAAAGCAGAGAGTTTACAAGGACATGCATGGTTGCAAAACCTGGTGTTCAACAGTCCAAAGACGCCAAACCCTCAAGACACGTACCTGTGCTGTCTGCAGCATCTTGGCCCCTATTGGAGGATCCGGCGTTGGGTTTTGTGAAACATTACATGGGGCTCTGTGCCACCCAGCACACTCCAAAGATGAGGCAGTTTCAGCTTTGTGTTCTACTCTCCTATCCTCCTTTCTCTGGTAGTGCACATTCATACCAAGTTTGCTTATATCTTCAGCGAGCAAATTCGAAAACCTCTCAACATTGCCAGGGAGAACATTGGCGCCAAGCTGGGCGCTAATGTTGTGTGTACCATCTGTTAATTGTTGGGGGTCCTTGTGGAGATGATACTCTGCGTTCTGATGGGCACACTGGACAGGGATGGACTCCAGATCGCCCATCTCAGCGCGACCACCAGTGACCCCTGCAGACAATAACAGACATGTTCGATAAACCTGCGCCTGCTCTGCACGGGCGCTGACGCGATTTGTAATGCGGACCTTTGTGCTTCATCAGGATAGACGTGAGTTGGCGGAGCATGGTCGCCTGTTTCATGCAAAGCTCTCTCAGGCGCAGGAACTCCTGGAAGAGTTCAGCGTATGCCTCCTCCATTATAGCAGCTCAGGGGACCTGTGTTTGCAACACAGAGGAGGGTTCCTTGGAAACCACATATTCACAATCAACCAAAGGTATTTGGTGTCCCACAGACGACGCTGTGCTACAACTTTGTTTACATGTGGGTCAGAGGGAGCTCCAAGGAATTAAGACAGGTGTACATATTCAGATATCCATGCCTTCATGTTTAATTCATCCTCAATTAACGTCTTGTATAATAATCTCATATGACATAGTGATAAGGGTGTACATACCGGTGCTTCATCTTTCTAGTCCTCCACCTTGCTTGTTTTTAACCAAGTGATAGCCACAATTTTCTCCTCTGTCCTCTGAGTGAACCAGCCTCTCCACCATTGTTAAGCAATCAAATGTTTCACTATCCCACCCCCTAATCCAGCACTCTTTATCCAACACCTACACCATCGCCTACACTAACTTTTAGGTTAAGAAAGGATGGTTTTCAAGAATGCCTTACCACCACAGCGGTTTCTTCCATGTGAGGTCAATGCTGTATATCACAAATAGCATTCATGAGTATTCCACGTCTTAACACCGCATTATAGGCTCGTGTCACACTGACACTGCGACTGGTGCTGGTAAATGCTAAAAATGAGGAAGCAAATCTTGAAAACCGAGAAGTGAACAAAGCCTCGCTATGTCCCATTCAAACACAAGAAGATAGCAATTTTGGGGAACTGACTGAGGCTTTAAGGTTCACTGCTTGTTTGTTTTAAGTAAGTAAGTTAGTAATTTAGTAAATTAGAGTAATTCAAAAATGAGTGGAGAGCATGGCATATGTTTTCAAAATGAAAAACCGCCTCCTGTTAAAAAATAAATACCGATTAGTACAGCAGCACAACCATGTGTATTCAAGTTTGGATATATTTGTTGGATATTCGATGAGGCGCAACTGACAAACTTTTCACAGTCAGTTGCTGGTATCACACGTACACCTCCTGATACAGCAAGACTAAAATGCAACAAAATAAGGCGCAATGAGATGATATAAGGTGCATTTAAGGACTGTTTACTCACCGCGGGCTGCGCTGACGAGCCCACGCAGGAAACGCGGAAGTACCGGTCGGTAAATTTTCGGACCGCGGCACGCGTCTCACCGCGATGACGTCACGTATGACGCGCCAAACACCTGCCACGTCAAACCCGTCGGAATAAAAGTCCCACTTCTTGCTGAGCGACTTCATTTCCAAAATAAACCACAGACTTTTGACGGTGGGAAATTCTGGCGATAAAGAAAACACGAGCACTTGATTTATTATTGGTTTTGTTTTTTGATGTTCCATATCATCTATATCTGTATCGCATAAGAGGATGCACCCTTGATTTAATACTGCTGAGACAGAGAATGAAATGGACGATACATCTTTGTGCCTGACACAATGAAAACAAACCATTGGTTCTGATAAGCATCCTTGCATCAGTAAATTTACTTCAGGAAGATATGTCTGTCACCCACAGGAGTTATTTTGTTGCGAACTTATTTAGAAAACGCAAATTAAATCCCAACAAAACAGTCACTAACTTGTCAAGTTACACTTTGCTTCTGCTCCATATTGATGTTGTTGAAATTCCCTGAGTTAAGGAGCGGTTTCCCTCATGGTGGACACCATTGATGGTCGAGATGCACAACACACCAGTGCTGTTTTTGTCGTTTCAGCTGTGTGTGTCTAATTTAAATTCAGCTGTTCAGCAAGATCGCTCACCGTAGCTGCAGAAGATAAAATATAAATCACAGCTCTGACGTTGGAGATCAAGAGACAAGGAGAAAACACGTCGAACCATAAAACTCCAGTGTCACAATCTGCGACTTGCCGAGACTGCACACGCACGCACACACGCACACACACATTTTGCACCGCTCGATGAGTGGTGATACCAGCATTTACCCATGTGGTCAAACGCAACTGATGTTTATTTCAACTTATGGCGATAGAAAAGCATCTTACAGCAGCAAATCAAAGGGTGGCATGCGGGGCTAACGGAATCCACCAATGATGGGGAGCGATAGATGTCCAAGAGCCAAGCCAAGATAACTAAGATCACGGACGGCACCTTGTGATGTGCGAGCGTGCCAGGGCCTCTGCTTCAGACTCCTTACATAAGTATGTGTGTGTGTGCGTGAGTGTGTGTGTGTGTGTGTGCGTGATGGATGTCAGTGCTGGGCAGCCGTCGTCCTTCTCACTGTGACAGCCGGCTCTTTGTAGTGGAGCTTCTCCACGCCAGCGAGCCACATCGCAAGCGTATTTTATGATTTTGAAGACGTTAAAAGAAACTAGTGTCGCACATGTTGGGCAGGGGCCGGTAGCAAAATAAGATCAATCTGAGGACAAAGCAAAAACTCATAACGAAGTAACAGCTGATTGTCCTTAATGGCATATTGAGGCGAAGGGAGGGACTTTTTCTATATCTCAAACAAAAAATCAAACTTTGTGCATTGTGTGAATTCAGAATTTGTCATCGTGCAGTTCATCATTTAATATTTGTGTAAAACCCGATCACCTCCATCCAACGACATTCACAGCCATTGGCGGAATGTTCTCATAACGCTATCAATTGTTTGTGATTATCATAATTAAAATCAAAGCACCGCAAAATTGAGGCTCGACTATTTTGAGCTCTCATATTGTGTGAAATGTTGACGGACGTTATTGGATTAAATTCTGTACATTACACTCGCCTCCACTGTTCCCCTGTGGAAGTGTGTTTGCTGGGCTTGGTCTGACCTTGAACACACACACATGCACGCACACACACACTATATATTGCTGATGGGACACACTTGGGCTTGTGTTTGTGTGTGTGCGCGTGCGTGCGTGCGTGTGCTTATGTGTGTGCGTGTGCGTGTGTGTGTGTGTCCTTGTGTGTGTGTCGCTGTGAATAACTTCCAGGCAGATCGCCAAGAACTGTCATCTGCCAGTGCAACACTATCCATCCTGTCAATCTTGTTTTATAATTGTAACATTCTCATATTCTCCGACTGGGCTGACTTAAGTTTCCAACATAGTCTCAGACACACACACACACATACACACACACACACACATACACACGCATACACACACAAAGTCAGTGTGAAATATGTACACCTCCAGCTGTGTGTTCTTATCCAACGTGACAAATGTAAATTGAGACAAATAATGTTGTGGAAAATATGTAAAAATTATTCCAAAGTTGCTTAGCCTGTAGCCATGATGTATTATTCTGTCAACCAACGTTTGGCACGATGTAATGTAAGATAAACCACAGAGGCATTGTTATCATTATTTGACTGAATGTGGTCATTTGAGCAATCGCTGCAGGGGAAATCATAATTGTTTGTTTAAATAGAGCGAAAGCATGAATGAGAATTAAATGAAGCAATAGTTTATAGTTTTCTATGCAAGTGCAGCACTTTACAATTTCTGCATTGAGTGTTTTCATGAGCATGGAGCAGCTGCATTAGTGCCCCTTGTCATACAATCCCGTCAAAATAAAACAGAAATCCGAGGCTGAAAGTGGCACAAACAAACGGATTTCCGTCTTCCTTTAAATTGCACATCCATTGTTGCGATTATCGCGCATCGTAACACAACCTCGTCTTCTGTGGTACCACGCCGCAGGGCAGGCTGGGCCGTCGTTTCACTGCTGCACGGGCGCACAAAGACGACGGCCCGACCAAACAGGTTTCCAGCAAATGTCTCTTTCACACTGCTTAGGGACGATAATGCCAGCTCACAATTCATTTATGAATTTAATCCAGTGACGACAAAGGCCGAAGACAGCGATATGGGCTGTGTGGTTATCGCGGGGATGGCATGAGCGATGACGTCTGCCAAGTCATTTATCACTGGATTCTGTTAGTGGGAGAGCGGATCCAATTACAGAGGGTTCTGTGGGCCCAACAATGACTGCTATAAATACACGCGCAAAGGGTTTCCACACTCTGCAACACACCCACACACACGTACTTACTGTCCTGCACAGATACAAGCGCACAATGGATGAGCGTGGGAAACTCCGCGCTCATCACGGAAGAAATTCCCAGCACAAATCATCACGTCAGCTTGTCTTACACACCTGAACTTGCTGGCACTTCGGGAGGCTCAGAGTAATAAAAAAAGTGCCTGCGTGTGTGTTTGTGTGTGCGCATGTGTGAGGAAGAGAAAGGAGCGCAGCAGAGGAGGCACAGGAGCCCCCCAACAGAGCACTTAACGGCTTCACAATGTTATTTACAGCTCAGTCCATCAATAAACGACAGGTGCAGCATCCTCACAAACAAACCTATTAGCTTTCCTCCCTCTGGAACAATATCCTCTGCAGCAATCAACCAACCCTCCACACACACACACTCACACACACACGCACACACAGAAGTGTACGCACACGCTCGAACAAACACATTAAGATGAGACGAAGAATTATAGACTTGGACAAAAGGGGGTGGCACTTGCTGTTAAGACAAACTTGAGAGGAGTTCGATGCTCGACACTTCATTAATGGCGGCGGGATATAAAACGCAAGTGCCTCAGCACTTTGTTATACATGAGCGATAAAGAGCTGCTGGCTCGCTGTTCTGCCAGTCGTCTTGGTTTAGCATTGAACAGAAAGGTGTGGCTCAATGTTGGGTTCCTCTTTGATTGCATGGGAACACAAGTGAGCACCGCTGTAAATCACCATGCAAGCAACCAGCCACGACAGTAGGCGCTTTAAATTTGAGCTCATTGAAGAGTGAGACTAACACTTTGCCTGCCAATGTTTGCTTTTCTATATTAAAACTTCAGTGATGGTAACACAAGGTTCTTAACCCTTGATTACACAACCTACAGACACCTACACTCCACAACATGTGGGGACATTTTTTGACCCCAATTAAAACTCTCAAAATATTGCAAATTTTCTCAAAATGAATGAAAATAAAAAATAAAGAAAAATATTGCCTCATGTCACCAACATGTTTAATGAGGAATATCTAGAATATGAATATATTAAAATTTTTCTTCATAAGGATTTTGAAGAATAACATCCCTTAAGGTCATTTTTGACCGCACACGTGCATCTAAGGGTTCAGGGATGTGTACTGTACATTTAGCCATGGTTACACTCTACCGTAAGGGGGTTGCTGTAGAGTCAGAAACCTGCTCCTGACCTTCAGATGTTGGAAGATGAAAGGTCCAAAACACGGAGCGAGGCATGTTTGTGTGACAAATCACGTTGACAAGTCAGCCGCATGTCCATGGCCGGACCGCACTCTGTGTGTAGACTGTACTCTTGAGTGTTGCGTGTCAAGACGAGGGGTCAAAAGCTAAGGACCCAATAGCAGCTCCAGATGGTACCCTTCCACTTTTGGAAAAAGACGGTGTAAGTGAACACTGTGCCTTCAAACAGGAGACAAACTGACACTACATGTATTTTGAGTTTGGCCTGGGCAACATCTCGGGCCAAAGCGTCGGACCTGTCCTGGGTAGTGGAGAGTATCTAGGGCGGCATGTGAGTCTGGAGGAGCGATCCGTCTCATCACGGGCAGAGAAAGATGAAAAGACACCGACACAACTGAGCGACAATCTGAAAATGAATCAAATCGTTCCGAGAATATCGCGAATTCTTCGCGGCGTTCAGGCACGAGCACGATCCCCATCCGTGGGTCTCTGCGAAGCGACAGCTGCGTAACCTCATTTCCTTTGTGTGAAAATGCTGAGCGTCACAATGTGACCTGGCTCCCTTATTGCTTCAAATCTTTTTCCCCCCTGTGGCCCCTTTTTTTTCCACTATGTGTGCCAACACCAAAATCCAGATGACCGGAACACAGTGTACAGCACGATCAGGTGTCAGGCAGTCTGCACTCTGCTGTGACTGATCTCCTCCGATCATGGCTGTGGCCACGCGTGAGGGCGCTGCGACACTGAAAAGGAGCGCAGACACGATATTTGGTCAGTTTTGCTCATTTCATTGACATGCAGCAAGCTTCACTCTGCTGGATTTTCTACGATATTTATTATTACGAATTCTTTCTGTGTCAGAATAGTAATACTGCATATTACAAAAGCCCTTTCAGCTTTAAAGTACACACACAGGCAAAAAAAGAAAAAAAAAGGCAACTCTCTGATTTCTTGAACATTGGTGTACTTTTAGCTGCTCTTCTTTTCAACACAACCTGTTGTAAATCGGTAACATTCTGAGGGGTGATCCTTCAAAAGGAGGAACGAGGGGATGGTACCATACATAGTGGACATAATGGGAAGGAGCTACACACATGATGAGAGCAGGGGTTGGGATATTTGGGATTTTTTTGTTGAAAAATCAAAGCAAATACCTTTGACCACAAGATGTTACTTAGGGGGACGACCAACTGATGCAGAACATGTTCAAATATCAGATAATACACTCAGATCCTGCTGCACTCTCGCAACGACAGCATCCTCTGTTCAATTGTTGTACGAAATTTGTGGCTACAGGACCTTGCAACCGATCAATGCCCTTCCCTTGGAGTGGTCTGTGCGTTCAAGTATACAAACATCGTTTTCATCCCCAGCTGGCATAATGCTGAAGTGTGTCACACTCACCAAGCGAACGCCAGAAATGGGACTCGTTCAACGTGGAATGAGAATTCACTCAACGTCTGTGTGACCTCAAGGCACTTTGCAGTGTCACAGAGCAAATTTGTACCTACTAAAAACACAGTTTTCTTCAATAGAATAAAAAAAAAACTTATTGTGGCGAGGACGTGGAGGAACGGCACCAACACCATCAACAACCTTCATAAGGAGCTGTAGTGGGCAATGAGTGACGACGGCTTATTTGGGGTCAGCTAAAGGCACTGAGGCATTTGTAATTGGTAACATCAAGAGTAATCTTTGGTCCAGGACCCTCCACAGATATGCAGTTTGATTGGAGGCATCTCACCTACACTCAAATCAATTTCTTATTTTCCCTGTGACGGCAAGATACCGGTTATTCTGAGAAGAAAGCGGACTTGCAATTTCTGAGCACTTAATGATTGTTAGTTGCTCGGTGGGATCATAAGGCTTTTTCACAGGTGTGCCTCGTAAAAGATTAGTGTATCTTTCATTTTAGCAAAAACTGGTGACCTTAGCAAAACAGAATTGAACATTCCCGACTACCCACGAGCCGACGAGTACCGGTAAGCCGTCGTTTTCACACAGCAATAAACTCATTCCATAAATGCACACACACATTTTTATAAAGTGTTTCCTGCATTTTAAATTTCAATTTAAAGGTCAAATACGCCCACACAGGGGTTTCAACTATGTTCACTTCATTTCTTTTCACTCCTCCCGTCAAGGCCGAACAACGTTCTCCGTTGTTGCCCCTCTGATGTCTCCCGCAACATTTGGTGCAATTGTGGGGGGAATACGTCTCAGAGGAGTCCAACCAAAAATTATAGGAGCTCTTGAAAGGTCCGTGATTTTGACCACCCAAACAGCGGCCAACTGGTCTCTTCAGCAAGGCAGATATTTGTGTAACAAGTATGTCAACTCGATGGACGTTGGTGGCATTTTGGGTTTTGGAGTTCAGATACAAAAGCTTTGTTTTCCACATCGTCAGAAAAGTCTTAACTCTCAGCCATTTGTCTCTCTGCTAGTTTCTCTCAGAAAGGCAGCGTATCCATAAAGATTTTGTCCACAATTGGTGGAGGTGGAACCAGGTCCTCCAGTTTCAAGTAGAAGATTCGCTGTAGTCCCTGCGTGCACAGAGTCCTCAATTCCGGGAGTTTCCCCAGAAGGCGGGAAAGATAGATGGGTTGTGACTGACTTGGTTCTGATGTGGCTCCATTCAAATGTTCCCTTAAACAAGTGATCAGATGGTTCTGGAAATCCTCAACCCGCTTGGGCTCCTTTAGGCCATGTCGGTCTGATGGGTGAGAGACATTGTCATTGGTCATCCGACCACATGTTATTGTAGTAGATGAATGAAACACAAGGACTCACCAGTGATGATGACAAGCGCTGCGAGACAGGCGAATGAGGACACGTCCAGGTTCATGCGATGGATACTATGAGAGAAATCCATGATGGAGTCGATCCAGTCACCGAAGCTGCGAACGCACTGCAGCCGGTGAAGGACCACACCGTTGCAGAAGATCAGCTTGTTCTTCTCCGGATTTGACCTGCACAGTTTGAATTGGGTCAGCTCAATTGCAATCGTAACAGTCGTTCATTCGTGAAGTCATCTCGGCAAACCGGCTGACCTGTATGCCAGTCGCAGGATGAAGAGTTCCACAAAAGCAGATTCGAGAAGTAGCGCCTGGTCCTCTGTGCAGAACTCGGTGAAACCCGGGATGGTCTCTGCCCAGGTTTTGATCACCTCCAGAGCGCCCGTTAACAGGTCGTAGAACTGCTGTACATCACCGGCGTCCTCCTTCTCCGAAACCCTGTCCTCCGTCTCCTGGTACTGAGGAAAACGTAAAGAGCCGGGTAAAGTAAACCGCACATACGTCGCAGAGAGTGTTAAGTACTGAAACATAAAACCCCCATCCCATACAGACACACACACACATTGATAGTGGTAGTAGAGGGAGCAAGGAGCCAACAAGGTATCTGAACATTAGTTACAGATACAGGTTCGCTGCTGGTTGAGGAAGAATTTGCATGAAGGAATAGCCTGAGTCAAAGCAGGATCCCTCAAAAGTCTGGAGGACATTCCCCCTCTTGCACTAGGGTACTCAAAATGACAACTATTGTTATTGTCCTCAATCTCTGGTGGCAAGTCCGGGGTTCGTGTGACATTTGTATTTTCACATTGTGGTCACCGCAACCGTCATAGCTGTGTTCAAATACATGTGCTTGGGCTCAAGATTTACCTTTGAGTAGTCCAGCTTTCCAATGGTTGGACTGGAGTCTAGATGGGCTCTGACGAGAGACGCTATGATGTTGACGTGAGGGGTCGTGGATGAAGCCTCAACCACTGTCTTTGGTTTGGAGGGCAGGCGACCCCGGCGTCCTTTGAGACTGTCCGTGCGAACAACTGGGGGAAGAATTGAAAAGTGAATGCGGGCACACATTTACGACGCTCACATGTCTGTCGCTGCGGCGGACATATTGAAAAACAACTGCTGTATCGGTTTCAGTTTCCCTTTTTCTGCAGCGCGGCCTGTAAAGCTCTGGTTACATACGTCTGTCAGTCCAAGTTCTGGTTCCACAAGTGTGTCATTAGAGACAGTGGTTCCATTTCATCATACTGTATATTCGACAGTGAAAGCTTTAAGACATTACCTTCTTTGACCATTCCCACTGTGAGACATTTCTGGAAACGGCAAAACTGGCAACGGTTTCGGCGCCTCTTGTCCACCGGACAGTCTTTATTGGCCAGGCACACGTACTTTGCATTCTTTTGCACGGTCCTCTGTCAAAAAATGCGAGAAAATTATGATTTTAACACCAGAAATATACAGGGAAACACAGATATGACTGTGGTGACTAAGGAGAAAATTTTTAAAAATCTACCCCTATTGGTGCAACACTTTTACCATGGAAAAATGGACATTTTCATTATAATGTGCATCACAGCAATAAAATGTTGTTGAGGGCTGTACCTTAAAAAAGCCCTTGCAGCCTTCACATGTCCGGACCCCGTAATGCTGACAGGATGCGTTATCTCCACAAACGGCGCAGCTGCCCTCGCTGGTTGAGGGATTGACAGTTTTAGCCGACGCCATTCCTCCGTGCCCAATCCTGGCGTTCTCCAGGGCTCCATGCTCGAGCGACATGGGCGGACAATGGAGCGGAGAGACATGGTGCTGAGGTGACAGAAAGAATGGATCATCCTGGCCCGGCTGGGCATCCTGATGCTGTCCAAGGGGAGAATGTTGCTCGGTCGTTGGGCTGAAGGTGAAATACGAGAGCTGCTGCGCCATGCCAGCCTTGTCTGCGAGCGTGGACGGGGGTGCTACAGAGTATGGGCTGAAAGGGGAGTCCCAGACAGGTGCAGACTGGCTCTGGAAGCCAGGCGTGGTGGGAGAGGTCGCCGCATAGACCGGACTGCCGTAGTAGTCAGAGCCGCACGATGACAGCGTCTCATCCAGGCAGTTGATGGCGAAGGAACCCGGGTAGCAGCCATAGACGTGAAGATCATCCAGCTTAAAGGCTTGACTTTGCATCTGCTGGTTTTCAGCAAAGGTGTGGGTGAAGGAAGCCGTGGAGGCGGGAGCAGACGAGGTAATCTTGCAGGAGTAGGCATCGAACTCCCCCATGTAGCCATTCCCAACCAAGGTGTTGATGCTGGGCAATGCAGACGCAGGGAGCTGGTCCTTTTGGTCACTGATGTCCATCACCAATTTCTCGCTGAGGTCAGGGTTCAAACATTCGGAGCTGAAGAAGTTGTCATGGGGCAGCGATGCATACTGGATTTGTACACAGGGCATTGCTGGGGGGAGAGGAGAGCAATCAGTACTGTAATTCAGAACTGGAGTCATTCTTAGCTAAGTATGAGCCCAAACATTAGGTGGTGTAAGTGGTGTATAGCTCTATATCTATGTAAGGTTTGCATAAATGTATGGGTCCAATCTGTTCCAGAGGCACTATGCATCATCCATTCGTATGTTTCACTTTGGATGTTTGGATTTCAAGCAGGTTTGATTAGCATGAGTAGTTTTTCACTCCCGAAATATACATACATTCTATCAACCCTTGGCAGAGTACATAGTACAGAGTAGCTTATTCACCATTTGATTGGCAGCACTTAACGAGTCCTGTTTAAAAATAACTTTATAGTGCGAATAACTGGATGAATGTAACCATTTAATTATTTTTTTCATTTGACGTTTTTTCTTTCCATGGTGACAGGTGAGGCACCGCCTCTCGTGCCTCCCCTGACCGCACAGCGCTGGTCTGGATGCGGTATCAGTATCATTGTAATGATCGAAATAAAAAAGGGGCTCATGTGCACACCTAAAATTCACTTTGTCTTCGTTCCATGAATGCCATTTAGCAGGCATCAGAGCCTATCGGTCCACCTTCGAAAATGCAGAGGGCGGTCCAAAGAAGCAATCAGAGATCGTCTTACTGGCAGTTAATGCTTTGAAAATCTCCTTGGGTGGAGGGCAACCCTCTTCCACAAGGACTGTGCCACACTGACTGCAGGAGATTGAGTTTCAGGGTGGCTGAATGCAGTGCCAGCTCAAGTGGGAACAGAATGCATCTCTGCGCGCGCGTGTGTGTGTGTCTGGGTGGATGGGTGTATGAACCCAAGTGTTAACTCCCCAAATCATATGAGTCTTTCAGTATGAGGGTGTGACACGTCTCCTCCAGTTTCAAACAAACTGTTGTGCTCTGTTGTCCAACGTATGGGTTACATAATTTATGGCTTACTTTAAACATGTCAACTTGGAAATATCCATAGAGATGTAAACAGTCCTGACACAGATGAGATGTTGCTTGATAGGTATAGCTATATCTGGTGCAGTCTATGTATGGTGCACTGGCACTGTTCAATAAACTGTACACATGTCGTGTGACATGTGCAACATTGTTATTATGAAGTAATGTCAAGGTCTTTAAAGTTATAGCTTGTGGTCTGAAAGAGTCTTCAAGACAGCACAGTTGGTAACACTGAGGGAAAATACATTTTCTCTGGCTGGTAGGCTGAACATTCATTGCACCTGAAGTACTGTACTGTAAGCCCTCTTGAATCACATCTAAATTGAAACTTTTTGTAAACTTTGCTTTGCATGCATTTCAAGGAGTTCAAACATGACAATAAGAGGAATAACAGAATGAAATCATGTGATATCGAGGATAAAAGGGTCTAATACACATGGGATTTTCAACCATGCACCTGTCAGACTGTCAAAATGAACATTTGGGAAAGAAGTTAATGAAAATGAATATAGCGTTGCATACGTCTAAGACAAGAGTGTGTCAGCAATGAGCGTTACAATTATAGTGCACAAAAAATATATGAATCGATCGGTTCAGACTCACCTAGTTCGTACGAATATCCGGATGCTGGAGTTTTCCTATTCCACTTATTCCATCAATGTCACCTGCACCAGCTGCTGCCAGCTGCTGCCCGCGAATAAAGTTTTCAAAAACACACTCTTCGTCACACTCACTCACTGTCTCACTGTCTTTCTCTCTCTCCCTCTCACTCACTCAAACATTCACACATTCACACTCCCTGTGGGTCAAAGCGAGGCACGCAGCGACATACAGTCTTGTTTTATTTTGGATGAGTCGACAAAAGGCGTGGCCATTGACCATATTTGGAGAAAGAGGCGGTGGAACTTTCCGGGTCACGAGCCAATGGCGGACGCTTCCACGCCGACGTGCTTCCGTCTGACGCACGCTCGGGATTCCATTGACGTAAGACACGGTGGAGCGTCTGGGGCTAAAATTAGAACGAGGGCTACACGCACTCACGTGGAGCTATTGCTGGATAAAATATGCCCAAAATAAAACTCCGACGGTTTATAAGTGGAAATACGTCGACAATTTAGCTTTGTTTTATCTTTTTTCCCCACCACGCAAGTGTAAAAACTGAAATGCGGGGGTGTGCGCTGTCACCTGTCAGGTAGCTTTCGCTAACCACTGACAATTGTTTTGTATTTCACTGTTATTTGTGACTGGAAAAGTTCATAATTGAGGGTTAAAAACATTCCAGACGTCGCTCATTGTCAAACACATACCAAGCACTGATAAAAACATAGAATGAATAACAAGGCTGACTCACAACATTGGAAAAATTCCGAGTATGGAATAGTATGGTTAGTGAATCCATTCTGCAAACAATTTTGCAGAATGGGTTTGCACCTTACATAAAATCTGTTTCGACACCTGAATCTACTGCGAAGTGAACATTATAGTCCCCCAACTCAAACAAACCATGTCACAATTGATCCCATTATTTCAATTATCAATTTGAATTAACTGATAATGTTAATTTCTTGCGAAACACACCCTTGCAACACCCAGCCGTGGTCAGTGGCCACTGACTCACAGCCACAGCTGCAAACTTCCATTTGTCAGCAACAATATAAGCATCATTTAATACCCCCAGTGTCACAACCCATCCACAACAAGAAAGCCAAAACACACTAACACTTGAACCTCTCAAGGGCCTTGGAAACGACCTGAGGAAGCCACTCGTTCTTTTTTAAGGATGAGCAAAGTGAGATGGATTTCGTCCCTGCAGAGTGAGGCAGCTGCAGCCAGCGCGGCTGAACAGATGGAGGCCTGCGTGACGGGCGGTGGGACCAGTGCAGCCTCTCTTTTACAAGACGCTCACCCACACACTGATAAACGCATACACGCTTTTTCTGGCATCGTAGTGTTCCCGATGGGATCCGTGCTGTCAGCACAGCATGATCAAAATATTGCAAAAGATTTCTACTATGCCTGTTCTAAATACAGCCAATATTACCATTTCCATCCTTATGTTGTGTCTCCTAAATTACTTATGTTGTTTGCTGTGCAAAGTTGCTGAGTTGTGTTTATTATTAGTTACTGAGTAGAAAGGTCCTAAAAAGGTAAAAAAAAAAAAACTCAAGGAGTTTTTGCCTTCTTAGCTACTCTAGTACGGTAAGTCATCACATAACAGTCAATGAGGCTGTTATGCATACTTCTATACATGTCAACAAAACTGTTGAAACACCACCAGCCAGTAATTGGGTCACATTTATTCACTCTTGAATACAGAAATCATGCAACATGTCACAATGAGGGCTCAGGGGAAATGATGTGCCAGTAATATAAGTGCAGCAATATTCATTGAGTTACAAATTTTACCCTCTAAAAGTATTATATAAGAAATTGAGCACAAGATCCATGTGAGTTGAAATTCTAAAGGATTGCGGAATACACTGCAAAAGTTATTTCTATGTGGTGTAGTGCTTTGCAATTTTAAGTTATAAGGATGAAATCTGGATTTTTACACCATGCAAATTTCATTTGGCATTTGCATTTCATATCATAAATTACCTTTGATTACCCCTATACTGTATATAATACCTTTGACAGGATAGTTTCTTGTGCTCACTCCTGAGCTCGGACTTTAAAAGCTAGGACAGAAAAGCACAGCGTACGACATTCTCAATGAAATGTTATCGTAATCAGTTACACAAAAAATTGGATATAACTTAAGTATCGAACACCAAGATATACTATTACATTTTGGACATTTAAATAAAGTGTGCAGGATATTGAAAAACCTACACAGCCATGACACCCAGCAGATAGAGACAAAGCAAAAAGGCTAACACAGTTTCAAACCTTGAAGTGGGTGTGTGCAGTGCCGTTGCGATTCCGGTAATCGTCAACTTATTCGCAATACACACCAAGACGTTTCTAAAAGAAACCAATGTCTCTCAATAACGTCTTCTGTCACAATGTGTGCGGTATGATTTGAAATCCTCCGTCCTCATTTGGCAACACATTCTAACTCAGTAATCTCCTTGTAGCAAAGTCTGGTTCTGTGTAAATGATCCTGACCTGTACTAGGCCAAGCATCTCCCCCCTGCTTGTAACCACATATCATGTTTTATGAGAGGCTACTTTTTGTACCCAAAGAGCTCCTCCTTGGCACTGCGAGGACCCAGCCGCGACCAATATGCAGAGCCAAATTGTTGCTGCCACATTCAGGTCGCGCAACACAAAAACCAGTTAAAGAAAATAAACATACAGCTGCGTATGTCTGTCTGCCACAAGTTTATAATGACGGATGGAAGGTCTCCGAAAGGCCTATGAGTCACCTCATCGTGGTAGGGGTATAAACTTCCGATAGAGCTCGATCCAATTTATTGCGGATCAAGGAAAAGAAACATCCCGACGTTTACATAGTGCACATAAAATTCAGATTGCCATCACCCAAGCGTTTTCTCTTGCAGAGAAACAAAAGATAGAATGTCACGTTGGCACACAAGGGAGGTGACTAAAATTAAGTATGCTATGCGGTTTTCAATGCTGAATGAAGAAGGGTGTTATTAAGTGCAAAGACAGACATACAGAACACGATGCAACAGGTGTTGGTCATGACATGTTGGGGCCACACTGAAGTCGAACCAAGGGAGTGTTTCTGTCACCATTTCTGTGTGCAGATCCTCATTTGAGGCTTTGGCAGTGTCACAGGTGGAAGAAGCCGGATGGTTTTGCAGGAGCAGCCATGAGCATGTTGGCCTGGTTTTTGTGAGTTATGTGGATCTACACAAACAAGAAACAAGTCATCCATTTTCAAGCTGCTCCAATTTCCAATCAGCTCTTAATCAGGGCTCAGACAATGACATGATTATGTATTGACGTCCTCTCGACTTAAAATAGGACTTTTATTCGAGTCTGCACACTTGAGTATAATAGCGGAGTGTGAAAGACATAGATGGTGCAAGATGCAAGATTTCAAACAAAATTAACAACACAAATAATCCTTACAGTGCATGGTGGTTGCATCCAGGGTTCTCCATCAATTTGCATGGGCAGTGCTTTAATGGTCCTGCGTGCAGAGAGATGGTTAAAGTTCAGCGTTGCATATATCAGTGAGTGGGTTGTACCAATATGACCCTTTGACATGCAGAAGTACATAATGCGTCTGTAAATATGCCTGAACCGCATTGTGATGCATTGTGTTGGGTAGTGAGGTATTGCGGTGGAAAACCTGATGGTAATCTGCGACGCTTGGGCAAGTCTGTGTCCAGCGCTCTTCAATCCAGTGTAGATCTGCCCCATTTCTATGGCCCCTTCCAGTCCCACCACCTCCAAACGCTTGTCGCTCATGTCTTGGGAGTCAGAAAACAGAGAGTAACAACCAAATTCACGAAGATGTCAGACTACCAATGGACTGCAGGAAGAGGTTCCACCAGGGTCGTACACCTTTAAGTCTCACCTTGTGGGCTGTTCTTAAGAATATCTGGGTCGGTAATGACTTCTCGGAGTTCTGTCTTGGACACATTTTCGGGTTTCTTTGATTCACCCCAAATGTTGGAGCCTCCATGCATGCTGGGTATGTTCAGGACAGCAATGCCCTCTAGAGACTGCTTGCTCAGGTCCAAGGCTTTTCCGCAACACTGGTGGAAGCAGAGCAAAGGGGAAAAGAAGAGTGGACAAACTGAGGAAAGGTTAAGGAAAAGGGTAAACGTGCAAAATTTAGCATTCCTCTTCTGGAACAGAGGAGCCACAGCAGTGTATTCAAGGTTTTATTGGTCTTAAGCCAAGCTCACCTCAATACTGAGCCACTCACTGATGTTCTTGCAAGAGGCGAAAATGGTCTCCGATGTGGCAAATTCGAAATACCAAAGTTTATTCTTCATCCTAAAAAGTACAATTATCATCATTTGTTCATTGACAGCATCTGTCAGAGTAGAAATGACTCAGTTGGCTGTTGGCAGACCTGCTGTTGAACCTCTGGGGGTACTTCTCTCTCATGGAGTGGAAACGATGAGCAATGGAGGCGTCCTGATCAGGAGTGACACACACACACGGCCAGATTGAATCATACCCTTACATTGATTGTGTTGTGCCCCTGAATCTGACAGAGCACCACCCTTACCACTCCAATGGAAAAGTAATTGTTGATGATCTCGTACGGCACTGGGTCTCCAACCTCGGCGGGATCGTCGGGGACCACTTGAATCTTCCATCGGTCCACTGGCACCAGTTCGCCACCTTCAATCTCTTTCAGGATCTCCTTCAAATCTGAGCCCTCATATCCTTACATGCAACACAATGAGGGAGAGTGGTGACGATTCATCCACCACGTAGCACAGGTGTGTATTTTTCTGGTACTCACCTCCTCCCCAGCGGAGACAGCGAGCCATGTCATTTCCGGTGCCGAGAGGCAGAATCGCAACCGGAGGACACACCTGCAGCTCTGCTTTGTCTATAATCACGCATCAAGGATTAGGCAACAGGTTTCCCAACTTCACTCTCCTCTTAAAAACCCAAAGAAAGTACCGAGAGCGTCAAGGATCCAGCCCACCGTGCCGTCTCCTCCACACACCAGGATCCTGTACTGTTGCAAGTTGCGGAAGAAATGTAGCCTTGGAGAGGACAAAAAAAACAGGATTGTGACGAAGAGGGAAGCACCCTTGAGGCAAGGAGTGACTGTGGCGCTGCTTGTACCCCGGAGCAGGACCTCCGTTGGAGAGGTTGTACACTTGCCGAGGATTGAGCAGGTAGTGAAACTTCCTCAGCACCCTGTAAAAAACATCCAAAATCTGGGATAGTGGCCACTAGGCACCACAACACTTGGAATGGGAAGCATAAGTCAACTAACAATATAAAATTATCAAACTGAATCTAGAATCTGTTATGAATTCAGTGTAGATTTGCTTGTGCTAATAACAACAGGTGACATTTTTGCTAGCACCCTGACACTTGTGCACTTTGCTGCATGAGTGGCCGTTTGCTTACTTTTCACCCTGTTTTCCGCCACTTTTAGGGTTAACAAAGACCAGCAGAGGGTGAGTGTCTGCAACAGGAACAATCTGAAGGGGAAAAAACATACACACAAACAAGACACAAATTATACTGATCAGAATCAAAAGAACAAATAATTTCTTAATGTTAGGGGGATTTAGTAGTCACATTCAGCTCTGTGCGAGAATTGAAAAGGATGAAAAGTACCAATAAATGACTAAACTAATGAATCGAAATCCATGCAAACACATACACGGAGCACTGCATATATGAAATAGCAAAGCACTGTAAATACACAAAACCTGCACACATCTATGCTCAGGATAGAGTTTGATGAACACTTGTGTTTGGCAGTTGCCATATTGTCACAACTTCGTCTTTTCTAAACCAAATGCATGAAAATGGTATGCATGAAAGAACAAACGTGCCAAGTATCAAAAGTGAATGTTCTCCCAAAAGCCACTCGTGTTGACGTTCATGTGAGGGGGATATCATTAAGGCCACTAATGGAGCAAATATATGGGTTTTAAACTGAATTAGGGAGGTTGAGATGTGAGCCCAGACCTGCAGGATGTGGCCGTCAGGAGTGACATTCAACAGGCTGGTGTCGTCCTCCTGGTCGGCACAGAGGACCAGATCGGACACAAATAACACGGTGCATCAAAATCACTCTTTCGTTAAATGCTCAAACTCAATCTCAGCTGTGTGCTGTTCATTCCTACCTTAGAAACAGCATAGATAGCCCACGGAGGCAGTATGTGATCTCTGAGGGAGCCGCAGTCACAGGAGGACGGGCCGGAGGAAATACAGCCATCGTGACGCTGACACAAAGTCAGAATAAGGGAACATGGGCGGAGGGGAAGTGAAAGAAAACACAAAAGGCACAAATCCGAGCGCGGTCCTCACCATCTCGTGGCACCACACGCAGTGTTTGCCTGTCAGAGTTTTGATCTTCTTGTGGCAGACTTGACACTTATTGGATTTGCAGTCAGCTCTGATCCAGCCATGGGCGGGTGCCTGAGAAGAAGAAGTGTCCCTCACCGTTGGCAGTAATCATCGCAGCCGTTTACTTTCAATACATCAGCAGCTGAGGTGACATAATTGTGGTCATGTCCCTGGTCCATCCATGTTTGTTGTCACATACGATCCACCTTCAGGATATGTGATGAACATGTAGACAGCTCAGCTATGCTAACGGCAGGGGTCACGACCTTTGTGAGACTGAGGGGCACTGAGTAGTGCGAGGGGCCAACAGGAACTGTTTGATGCAGACCTCCTAATAACAAAACTGCACAAGTCTCTTACCAGAACTTCTAATACTACTAGTTTTTACTACTAGTATTTACAATACTAATTAGTGGGTAGGTAGGTAGGTAGGAAGATAGACAGACAGACAGACAGACAGACAGATAGATAGATAGATAGATACTTTTTTATTTACCCTAACCTTATTAATGGTTAGGTTTAGGGTAGTAGTAATACAGTACTATGTGGAGTGACTGCTCACTATTTATTATTCCCCACGATCTTAGAACATGCCCCACATTTTAGAACATGCCTCACGTGTGCCTTAAGTCGTCCTTGTGGGCACCCATGTTCCCCAAGGTCATAGCATTGGTGACCCCTGCTAACAGGTCTCCCCCTGAAGGTTAGCATCTTAGGACCAGATAAAGCCCTCAGCTGTGAGGGCCTCTGTGAATGATTCTTAACACCAAGGAGCTATTGTTCCCCAGATCACTCCGACTCCACCTAACTCTGTGGAAACTATGCTTGTTGGAATATGCTCTGTTATGATATTCCACACAGGATTAATCTGTGTCAGTGATGGATGCACACACTATTAAAAAGTCTGTGATAATAATAGTAGTGGACCAGTAAAAACACGGGTTATGACGCTGTAGATGGAAGCAGAAAATAATGTGAGCAGTTTGTGGTTCTTACGCCGATTTCCTTTTTGGATTTGACGAAGGTGCGAGCACATGGTTCCGGATTCTTGTTGGCGCACTGGTTGTGGACGGTGTACTTGCAGCCTGGAGGAGGAAAAACAAGAACTGTCAACGTTTTGCGAGCTTGCCAGAGGTCGCCGATCGCCCCCTAGTGGCATCCGCGGTTACTTACACGTGCAGCACAGTCCCTGCTTCCCCAGGCCGAGCAGCATACTCTGACACACACCGCAGTACGTCGGCTTGTTGAAATGTCTCATCCTCCAAATATGCTGCCCGTCTTTCTCTGTCATCTGCGGGCACGGAGGAGAAGAATCGATGAATGACAACAGCAGGAACAAGAGCGTCTGACGCGGTGACACACTGAGAGCACAGAGGCCACTGTTGTTCCTTCACCTTGAGGCCCAGCAGCACCAGCAAAGGCACATTGTTCATGCCTCCTTTCAGCCATTCCTCCAGGGTGACAGTGCCACTGTTGTCCACATCGATGGCTTTCATCATGTCCTTTAGCACCTTGCACAACAGAGGGAAAACAGCAAAACAACCACCATTAATGACAATGTTGTTATAATTTCATTGAATGTACTGTAATGCGTTTCAATGTGTTGTGATTGATGCTGCATGTCAATCACAAAAGTTACAGAAATCATAAAAGCTTTTGAGCCGCAAGTGAGAAAATCAAAACTCCCTTTTTCCTGAATTCTTTGGGTCTGTATATGTAACTAACTTGGTTCTATTTCACTTCCAACTAGATTTTCTTTTATTATTGATTTCATTTGTTATAAAGCTGTACAGAGTTACGCATGGGCAAGAGAAATAATTATTAGAACCTCTGTACTATTACACAATTTGTGGTCAAATGTGATTGGGAAAGGAAAATGGACATTATGCAGGAAGGAGTTAATATTGAGCAAAGGTTTGCCGGAACTCCAAAAAAGGACACATCCGCCCAGTGCGCTCTCCCCACATGTGTTGTTTGGAACCTCTGAGTTTGTCACTTAAATCATCTCTCTGAAAACATTTGAGGTTCAACTCTTGGCTGGACCAAAGCAGGAAGTCTCGTACTGGTCTGAACTCAGTGACGTCCCAGCCCAAGTAGTCGGCAGCCCTCATCATCTGGGTGATTATGCGATCGACCTCCTGAGCAACAGAGACGAAAAACAGTCACAACAGATTCCGGATCCTTTGGGTGATGAGAAACTGAGAACGTAACTTTGCTTTTCCCACCAAGCACTTGAAGCTAACGTGCTACCAGGGGCTGGTTGTTACTTACAGAGCTGTCCAGCAATCCATTCCCATCTTTGTCATAAAGTTTGAAAGTAACTGCAAAGGAGAACAACACAGTGAGTCACTGACGTCCACATTGTTCCTCACTTCTCTGCTCTGAGGGGAATGTTTCATGTTGGACCAACAAGTGACACCGACACTCAAGCTTCTCCCGCGGCTGTCCGTCCTCCAGCACCGAGAAGTAACACGACATATCTCGAAGCAAAACGCCACCTGTGAAGGAGATGAGCAGATACTGAACGGTCCAACCTGCAGCTTGACAAGATCGCTACACTATTCAGTTGAAAACCCGTCCCTCAGTGTTGTTTCTCTTATTTTGCCCTGTTGTGTAAACCCTGGAGTCAAAGGCCGTACCTCCTTTGGGTAAAGGACTCTTCACTGATCCGTCATGCTCCACACGGTCCACATGATGAAAGTAGTGGAAAAGTCGTTGACGGAAATCCCGCGGGATGTCCTCTGCCTCTAGGTAGGTCTTGAGGAAGACATGGAACCCCTCTTCGTCGACACACTGAAGGGAGTCAAACCTGCCATTCAGTCGCGCAAAGGCGAGGTATCGGTTGTTGTGCGCCAGCATCGTCACTCACGTCCCCACGGGCGTGTTTAGCGAGGCGACCCCCTGAGTGGAACTCCTTCAGCACATCTCTGACCCTCAAGTTGGAATCTGTGAGCAGAGTATTGAAAAGGGGGGGGACAGGTCAGGGGTACCTGGGTTGCTCAGAACATTTCAATGAACGTTTACAGAGAAACACGAGGAGGTTATGGTGCTCTGATCCACAGTAGCTGTGCGCGGTTTGGTTCGCCCTGAGTGACACCGAGCCGTCATCCTCGGGCCAGAGTGCTGAAACGGGAAATTAAATCCAAGCTAAGCAGAGTCCGCCTAAAATGTGGGTCTGCGTCCTGCTGTGAGTGCGACAGGACGTTCCGCGCGCTGCCAGAATCAGGTTTAATTATCCATTTGTTCCATTACCTGATGACACAAATGCTCTCAAACGCTAAAAGCCTTACAGGGCCGTGATGTTTTTTTTTTTGTTTTTTTTCCTGTTTTTAAAAAGCTTTTAAGATCACAACGTAGCCTCTGCGCATCTCCTGCGGGCATTATCTCTATCAAACATCGCATTAGCTCCTGTTTCCATTTTCGTGTTGATGGTGAGAAGACGGTGGAACGTTTTTTTTGTGTTGAGTGGACAAACTCCCTGTTCCGATACTTAACGACTGCTACTGCTGGTCTTTTGAGTGATGTTTGTTTTGGATGATTATTTATTGATTCACTGAGGTATTCTGACCCTGTCTGCTGAGTGGTCAGAGTGCAGATGTTCAGCCTCTCACTGGATGTTGCCGACATTGCACAGCACTCATATACACCAGAGATAACCCGTCATCATGGATGGAAAAAATGTAAAATAAAAAAGGAAGTAAATTGTTCTATTTATCCAGTGATTTGCAACATGAAGTTATTTGTAAACACACCATGTTACCTGCTGCCAATCACATGGTGAATAAGCTTCTTTGTAGGGTTCGTATGTTTGTACGCTGTGAACCAGGACGCTAGTAACGTTGTTCAAGTACGTCTGAAAGTACAAAAAATATCTACGAACACTTACATTCCATGTACTGCTGCAGCTGGATAAAGTCCACAGGACTGAGACATCCCTCGCTGTCTTCGGGTGACGCCATGCTTAAATCAGCTGGATGAACCTCGTCCAAACGTGTGAGTGACAGCGATCTGCTGTCTAGACGCGGCGGCCTGTAACGGAGGAGCGCGCCTCGCTTATTGTTGACATTGCTGAGTGAGGCATGCTTTAAAACGGCTGCTGTGAACCGGTTTCGCTTCATTTCCGGAGTAAATGGGTGAGGGAGTAAAACACACCTGTACCGAGAAACCCTGATGGAATGGTGTGTAGTTTTGGCCCACCCGGCCGGGAGGTATCCATTCAAATTAAGCTAGCAGCCTCACTCACCTCTGATGACCTCTGAGTAAGTTTCCCCTCACGTATAATCAAATCCAGAACCGGTAACTCATTTGATTTGATCCGCTGCTGAACAGGTCTACATATGCGGGTTGAAACAGGTGTGTGAGTGCTCATAAAAGCCTCCACAATAGGAGTTAATGTGCAGTTTTGTTGTAATTAAGTTCGCCTCAGTTGCTCTGTGACGCTGTGAGGGAAAACAGAACGTTCCCATGCAAATCAGAAACCCTGATGTGGGCCTGAAACGCCAAAGAGGAGCTTACTCAGCAGCTCAGAGGACTTTAAAGCGTTTCAGAAGTCATCAGAGGAGAGTACCCTTTTAAACCAGACTCCATCAGACAGGATTACATAGTAATAACTTATTGCAGGTCGTTTTCTTGCCAGTTTTAATTGTGTGAGTGATTTGCCAAAAGCTTCACCAACAACCCTGAAACTGTCTCTCTGAATAGTCTCCATCCACTTAGAACTCTTTATAATAACATCTGTGTATGACTTTGAGAGGCTGGGACGCGTCCGCGTTTCTCCTCTCAACTACCATCCAATCCAATTCATCCTCGGTCGTTCATTCCTCAACAACAAAACGAAACTTCATACTTTCAACCCGCACTTTGCCCCTTGTTCCCTCCCCCGATATCTGTCGTTGATGCCTCACCCTCTGTGGCGCCTGTTGTGAACTTACCGAGCAGGTGCGCCTGGTCCCTCTCACCGGGACGAGGGTCGGGCTGTAGCCGAGCGCGGAGCTCCCAAACGCGGATCTGCGACTCGTTCCCAGCCGGTGTCTGGCTGTCTGCGTATGTGTGTGTGAGTGTGTGTGTATGTGGGTGTGTCAGCATGTGTGTGTGCCGCAGTATTATCGGATATAAGGATTAGAACGGGCGGAGGAGGAGCTTTGCGGCCACACAATTAGAGTTAGCGACAACGCCCAGCACGGGCGCACAAACACACACACACACACACGAACACACACACACACACACACACACACACACACACACGAACACACACACAGACGCGCGCACGCACAGACGCGTGCACGTACATACAAAGTCGTTTTAGCGAACTCATTTTCTAAAAATTGCAGCTTTAATCCCAGAAATCA
>OMPJ01010303.1:0-13705 GCA_900312935.1 Carapus acus
ACTTTTTTGGGGGAATTCTATTCTACAAAATCTGAGAGCACCAGGCAAGTTACAGTAATAACAATAGAACAGAGAATAGCAGTCTTAATAGGTGTACTGCAGTTTAGCATAACACACTGATGTTTTTTCAGCTCTATGACGAATAGACAACAAACTGAATATGTGTTTGGTATGTTAATGTAACAATTATTGAGATAAAGCATAAAAAACAACCTAACAACTTTACCAAACCCTCAGTCTCTCTCCAAGTCACTAAATCCACTGAATTCTTCATCTTCGGTATCGCTTCTGAACAACTCCACCAACTACAGAGGTAGAGGAAGTGCCGCACAGAAGAGGAAGTGGTTCTTAAATGACCGTAATTGCCATATATTACGGTAATGTGTGTTAGTGTTAGTACATACTGGTACACAAGCCTAGAGTGCCCTTGCACAGTTGTCAGTGTGACAATAATGACATGCCATATTGAGTTTAAGACCACATCAGAAGTCATCAAGACTGAGTGATGCCTGTTACACAAGTATGAAGTAGCAATCAAAGTCCTGATACCTGAGTTTTATCCAAATGGCCCTCTAATGTGTTGTCATTCAGCAGCTCATCTTCTTCAGGTGCAAAACCGGTACGTAGCCAAATGTCCGTCGTGGAGCACTTTCACCAATCTTCCTTGAAGTTAGAATCAGAATCTGTTGAACGTGCATCACCAAACAAGGACTTTGACTTTGGCTCTCTTCGCTTTATCGTACAAAACGGAGCAAAACAAAAACACATTTACTGTAGTTGTAAAGATCAGTAAGGGGGATATGATGTAAAGAGAGCTCTTCACAAACTGCATGACAGATGAGGGAAAAATCCAGTTGTGTGTTAAGGCACAAAAGAGATCAGGTATCCCGGGACGACCGGCTTCCATTCGTCGCAGAGAAGGAGCTGAGCTGGAAGGCAAATCTCTCTATTTACCAGTCAGTCTACATCACTACCCTCACCTGTGGTCATGAACTTTGGGTCATGACAGAGAGGATGAGATCTCAGATACAAGCCGCCAAAATGAGTTTCATCCGCAGGGTGGTGGAATGCACCCTACAAGATAGGGTGAGGAGTTCCATCACCTGCGAGGAGCTCAAAGTAGAGCCGCTGCTCCTCCACATTGAGAGGAGCCAGTAAGGGTGGCTCAGGCATCTTTTTCGGATGCCTCCGAGACACCCTCCCAGGGAGGTGTTCCAGGCATGTCCCACTGGGAGGAGACCTTGAGAAAGACCCAGGACATGCTGGAGGGAACTGCTCTGCAGTGGCACATAATTGTGCTGGAAGAAATTATCAGGTGTACTGTGGAAGATTATCTAATTTCACCCTATTGGCACTTTAAGCAAGAGGTGCGTAGTGACAGGCAGAACAGTCACTTGCTCCTCTACGTAGGGCAGCGTTGTACTATGAAAATATGACGTCAGACAACACTGCAATGTAAGGATTTGCCTGCAAAACCCTTGCGGCCCACCTCAATAGGCTCACAAATGGCCTTTTAACCAATTCCTCTGGTACTCAGCAACAAGATCTGCACATCCTCATGGAGAGGAAGCATGAACGAGGTTGTAGGGCTGGCGCACTAGCGATGCTACGGACGCACAAGACACCGGGGGCCACACTAGCGCTAGCGAGGCTACAGAGGCAGCCCTCTAAACCACCGCTCCGTAACATTTTCCTCACCAATGCCAGATCCCTGTTCAATGAACTGAGGCTACAGCTGCATTCTGCTGCTTTCCAACTAACTTAAATGTGCCAGAACTCAGTACCTAATTGCAATTTTGTTACACAATGTAATGACAATAAAAGATTCCTGAAAAAACAATATTCCTGACATTTTGCTGTCTTTCACTCCTGAGCTACCTCTGTTCCAGCGCATAGTAAGCTATAGGGGTACCACCTGCTTGATGGCCATGGACGTGTGCTGAAGTTCACTAGATCTAGTGAAAGTGTTAAATCTGAGCTTGCGTAGGCCCATATATCAGTAAGCCATTATGAAGTTCAGATCTTCAATGGGTTTACTTTGTTGGGGGTCTAGGGAGGCAGGCATTATCAGGGCAATAGGTGGGCATGGGTTGATGATATCATTTGTTTTTACATGATAATTTCCTTAGCAAATTTGTGTTCATTCGGTTTTCTCACGGCAGTGCTTTTCTCCCACAGTAATCCAGTGGTTCAGGTGAAGGCTATGGAAACTGGTGCTCTGCAGGCACTTTTAAGGTTATTAGCAACCTCACATCTCTTCAGTGTCAAGAAGAAGGTGCCTTCATTATCCCCCCTCACGAGTTATGTCCATGCAAAGTACTTTTACGGTTTGTCATTGTCAGTTTGTCAATGATATTTCCTTGCATGTCCGTCTTCTCATCAGGCCCTGTTTGCGGCTGCTTGCCTGTTGCAGCACTACCCCCATGCACAGCAGCAGTTCATTTCACATGGTGGACTGCAGGTCCTCTCAGAGCTGTTTCAGACTGACAGAAATGGCACATTGCGTGCACGCATTGTTACCATATTATATGACATGCTCACTGACAAGGTAACGCACACACACGATTCTAATGCAGTACTGTTCACATAGTTTATTTTACATGTTGGTTTGGTGTGATTTTTGTCAGTGATAAAGATTGTTGAATGAATATGAACAACATGTCTTAAACTCTGCAAGGTAAAGATAGCACAACAACTGAACAATTTTGATGAAGTTGACAAAGTATAAAGTATTTGTCTCCTCTGCTGCACCAGGAGCACCTGGTAGGTTTTGGGGAGGCTCAAGGTGACTCTTCTAAACACTCAAATCAGTACTACAAGATGACACTACTACAGGAGCTCTTGGAGAATGACTGGTGCACTCTTGTGCCCCAACTGCTGCAGGTCTCTGAGCATGACTACAGAGAGAAGGTAGGCTACAAAAATCCCCCCATCGATTTTATGTAAATGTAATCAGAGATACTGACACATCAAAGAGGCACTGCAGACATTTATGGAGTGATGAGGAAAATATACACACTTAACATTGCCATTTTATTTTGTCAGGCACTACGCGCTTTGTTAGTCATGGAACCAGTTTGCTTGGAACTGTATCGTTCAAACAAGTCCTTGCTGGAGTCCTTGGTCAACATGAAACAGCAGTACCAGGAGATGGCACACATGGAAAAGATTCAAGAGGAGGAGGGCTACTTCACAGAGATTATGGAATTTATTATTTCACTGCAAGTACAAATTAAAGAATTATAAAAAGAGAACTCCTTTGCAGAAGCACTAATACCTCAGATGGTCCACAGAGATTTTGGATGATAACCTTAAATGAAATGTTACAGATGGCAGGAGTAGGGAAGCCAAAAAACATGCTCAAGTATGAGAAGCTCTACCTCAGTTTGTTATCATTCAAGTAAAAGTAAAAAGTGGCCCCCTCAAAAAAAAGCTCAATTAACAGTATTTGGTGATAGTGTACTGAGGTAACAAGTAATTGTTAAGTCATTATGTCTGATTAATTCTCAACAAATTGTTGTCAGGCAGACAACAATATCAGAATCCAAATCAGCCCCATTGTCATGTCTGTAACAAAACAAGGAATTTGACTTCAGTTCTCAGCTGTCCTACAGAATACAGCAGAAAAAACAAAAATCAATTTATTTATGATGTTCAGCAAACATGAGGTAGGTGAAAGGATTGGTTGAAATAAGTTAGTACAAATTATGCCATTTTCACACCAAAAAAGAAAATTATTTTTTAAAAATTCCACCAAGTAACAAAACAAGGCACAAGAAACACAAACAACAACAAGAAGTGGAGGATAACTTTGGTTTTCTGTTGGAGCATGTCATCAATGTAGACGGCCTCATTTTTAGAAAAATCGAAGCTACATAGGAGTTAAACATTGAAATACACACAGAATCGGTTGACGTTGCATTTGTTGATATAGCAAAGTCTAAGGGTACCCTAAAGATACGGGTGGTCTTGACACCCGTCAATCTTTCAAGTGAAGTCAATTTTATTTGTATTGCACCAAATCATAAAAGACGTCATCTAAAGGTATTTCCTTAAATGGAGCAAATAGTGCTCCTCAACATGTAAACAGTCAAAGTCAAAGAATTCATCCATCCATCTATCTTGTGCCGCTTATCTGGGGCCGGATTGCGGGGGCAGCAGTCTAAGGAGGGAAGCCCAGACTTCCCTCTCCCCAGACACCTCCTCCAGCTCGTCTGGGAGGATCCCAAGGCGATCCCAGGCCAGCCGGGAGACAAAGTCTTTCCAGCATGTCCTGGACGTTATACGGGTTATATGCTTTGTCCTAATTCTGTCCTGTGCTTCAACTATTTAATGATAATGAAAAACAGCAAAAAACACTCAAGGTCATGAAAATTAACTGAGATTTAACAGGTATATTGTGAAGGTGTCTTCCCGTGTGTTTGATGTCCCAGTATTCTTGCCACACTTTCTCTATTTGTATATGTATTTTATTTATGAGTTCTTGCATACATGACTAAATGGTTTTGATACTTGAAAGAGCTGTCCATCTGTCTGAAGCTATTAGTGTATTGTTATGATTGTTTGCTTCTATCCACTCCAAATCTAAGATGATAGCCACTAGCTCAACTGTTTATACTAATAAATAGCCTGAGCTTATTTTCTTATTTGTATTTTGTCGTGTGGAATGTAAACTGCGGCTCCTGTTCCTCCGTGTCATGGTCTTTGTCATTTGTCATGGTCTCAGTGTCATGGTCTTTTGCCCCGTCAATGTTTTGTCAGAAAATTGCTGTTCCAGATAACTTTCAGCTAACCCTTCCGCAGAGGACTATTCCTTTTCTTCAATTGTCGCTGTATTTCCAAGTTTACTGTTCAATGACTGTCAATCTTTACGGTTAAATGAATAACCACGGAGGCGCATATGAATATGGGACCATCCGACTGAATTCTATATGACCTGAGCATGCTTGTACTGCTTTTATGTTTCCTATCCACCCAATACTCATAATGTTAGATTCTTTATGTTCCCAACAGTCCTCCAGAATGGCTTTAGCAGGATGTGAAGCACTATGTCCTTGGAGATTGACCCAGTATGCTAACAGAATTTTCATTTTCCTGATCCGTAATGGCTGTTCCCCCATTTCTACCTGTATGGCTGCTACCAGAGAGAATTCAAATGCTCACTACATATCCTCAGTTCCTGTGTCTGCCTCACATCCTGCTTTTTCATATGACTTTCTGCTGCTGCTAGATAGCCAATACTACCCAAACCCTAACCCTAACCTCCAGTTGCACCCCAGTATCTTCCTGAGAGGAATTTTAAGAGATTGTTCACTCTTTTATACTTGTCCCTCACTTTGCCAATGTGTCATCCAACCACATTACGACACTGACCTGCTCAACTTTTTGATCATATAATTTCAGGTCGATCTCCTTGTGACGTCTAGAAAAACAAATCCCTTTTGTTTTTGCAATAGAAAACTTTCAGACCCATTTTTCTGCCCAAAGTTTTGATAAAGATTAAGTTCTGCTATGATTTGGCGCTCTACAAATTGAGTTGAATTGAATTATATTGAATTGAATTGAATTGAATTGAATTGAATTGAAAGTGCTAGCTCATAGTGGACAAATGATGGTGAAAGTCATTGATTAAGTGTGCCAGGCAGAGGGCAATAACAAAATATCTCATTTGGCCTTTAATATAACCAGTCAGAGGTTGAGCTGGTTAATGTCAACATTATCTGCCAGCCGTGGGGCTCTTGCTACAGTACTCATTGAATCAGTGGACCAATCAGTGGACTACTTAACCTCACCTGTGCCTGAACTCAAATTGCCAGATTGTCTTGTGTTATTCCCATGACTCCAGCATTTTCTTAAATCAATTTTTCCCAATTTTGACCTTGCCTGTCCCTGTTTTTAATAGTGTCTCCTGCCTGTCCAGATCACCTTGTTTTCAGTTGTTGGATATGCCGACTACATGGTAACGTGACGTTTGCCTGCCCTCTGGCTCACCCTGCTCTACTGTCCCACCAAAATGACCTGTTGCCTTAGACCACGAGTTCGCTGTGCTCCTGACTACTAGGTTGTCGTGTCCTGAGTTAACTTGTCGTGTGTTAGCATTTAGCCTAGTGCTTAGGCTTCTGTCTGCACTGTCATCTGCCCCTGTTTAATAATAAACCTGTCTAAACGAGACTTTAGCGTGTGAAAGTGTGCTTTTTGGGTTCCCCGCTTGGTCAGTTATATGAGCAGACCTAGGCTGCAGGTGAGCAGCCATCTGGACCAACTGGAAGGTGGTTCCACAGGAGAGGACCCTTGTTTAGGGCCCTGCCTCCCAATCTACTCTTACAAGTTCTAGAAATCACAAGTAGCCCTACATTCTGGGATTGCAAAGTTCTTGTTGGATGATAAGGCATCATGATTTCTGGTTTCTGGGAGTCAACATCAGGGAGGATCTGACCTGGTGACCTCATACTGCTGGACTGGTGAAGAAGGCTCAGAAGAGACTCTATTTCCTGAGTGTTCTCAGGGGATACATCTCTGAGAGATTTCTGATATCCTTCTACTGCTGCAAGGGTAGAGAGCATCCTCACCTACTGCCTCTGTGCGTGGTTCTCCAACAGCACAGTAGCACAGGTGAGGAACTCCAGACCGCCCATAGAGTTATTGACAGCCCTTTCCTCTCACTGCAAAAACTCTACAGTTCCCAATGCAGGAGAAATGCAAACGGGATCCTCCAGGACCGTTCACACTAGGCTCACAAACTGCATGAACGTCTGCCCTCAGGGGACAGGGAACTCCTTGCCATAAAACTTGCACTAAAGCAGTGGCGCCACTGGCTTGAGAGCACTAAAGAATCCTTCCTGATTTGGACAGATCACAAGAACCTGGAGTATTGGCGTTCAGCCAAGCGCCTGTACCCAAGGCAGGGGCGTTTGTCCCTGTTCTTTACCCGCTTTAATTCCAGACCTTCTTACCGCCCTGGATCTAAGAACAGGAAGCTGGATGCCCTGTCCCGCTGGTTGCCGGACGCCAACCTGACACCACTTAACCAGCCACGTCCTGCCTCACCAGTGCCTTGTGGGGGCGGCAACCTGGGACGTCAAGGAGACCGTCCTCGCCACCCAGGGGGGTGAGTCAGGCGTCAGGGCCTGCCTGACTAACTGTCTCTTTGTTCTCCAGAGGTACGGTCGCAGGTCCTGCAGTGGGGGTATTCATCAAAGACGGCCTGCCATCCCAGGGTGCGCCACACGGCAGTCCTAATCAAACAGTACTTCTGGTGGCCGAGGATGGACTGCCGTGTACGTGGATTTGTGTAGGCCTGCTCGATATGCACCTGCAACAAGGCCTTGAATCACCCACCGGGTTCCACTGCCTGTACCCAGGAGACTGTGGTCCCACATCACTATCAACTTTGTCACAGGATTACCCCTTTCACAGGGTATCACGACCATCCTGTCAATTGTGGACCCTTTTTCGAAGACTGTGCAACTCGTCCCTCTGCCCAAGCTGCTGTCCGCAAAGGACACGGAATAGAATTAGTAGACATACAGTAGAATTAGTTGTGCAACGTGTGCTATGACTCCATAGACTCCTGTCTAGTGTGGGCACAGACCGGGAGCCGCAGCTCAACTCATACTTCTGGCGAGCATTTTGCAGACTGTTAGGGGCCAATGCAGACCCATCATCAGGATTCCATCCTCAGTCCAACAGCCAGACAGAGCGGGCTAACGAGCAGCTGGAGACGGGATGCCTGGCTTCTCAGGACCTGGCAACCTGGGCCTAGCAGCTGCCTTGGGTGGAGTGTTCAATGAACTCCTTACAGTCTTCAGCCACTGGTCTCTCCCCCTTTCAATGTTCTGTAGGGTACCAGCCACCACTGTTCCCAGCCCAGGAGGAGGAGGTTGGCATTCTCTCAGCCCAGCAGTTCATCCGTCGCTGCCGGAGGACTTGGAGACGGGCCTGGGCAATCCCTCTATGGTTGCAGGAGAGGGTGAAGGAGCAGGCAGATAGGCACCGCACCGAGACTCCGACCTACGTTGTGGGACAACTGGTCTGACTGTCCACGAGGGACATCCCCCTAGAGGTGAGGTCCCCTAAACTGAACCCGCTTTTCATCGGACTCCTCACCAGGGACGTGCAGTCAGGGGAGACAGGTGAGGCAGAACCTCACCTGTCATGATGACAAATAAAAAACAAAACAAAAAAACAACGATAACATTAAATTAATATTAATATTTGTCTACTGATCTTTATGTATGACTAATTTCAAATATTTCTACTGTGAGAATCGCTGAATTTGTATGCTTCCTGATAGGAAATGGGCAAATGCGCAAAACGCGAGGTGCAGCAGCAACAAGCCTCACTTCACCTCTGAATGCACAATCCTTCACAAATTGAGTTGATACATTAACTTAGTGTGTGCCTGTTGCCGTATCTCTTCATGTCGCCAATGAATTATTTGCAGATGTGTTTATATACCCTGATTTTCCAGTCTTGCTGATGTTTTTAACCATTAAAGTTTAATGTTGTAACATATTTAGTTTTGCTGATGGGACATAAAACTGCAGTGAAAAGGCATAGGGCTGAGGCAGACAATACTGCATACAGGGGCTTTTCCTTTTTCTTTTGACATGACATGTGAATAAAAACTTATTTTACTGACAATTGAATAAGCTACCGCATTATCCCATAATGCAAAAGTTATTGTCAACTTCCCACATATAAAGGAGTACATACATACATACATACAGTACATACATACTGTACATACAGTCATGTTCCTAGCTCAGGGGAAATGACAAAGGTGGAGACATCACATATGGAATCGTTTTAAGAAATTAATTCATTGCTAAAACTCAAGAAAAGATACTGGTTGTAGTGTGTGGCTACGTGTATGAACGTATATATGATGGTGTGCATGGATGTGTGTGTGTGTGTGTGTTTGGATGTATGTGTATAAGAACATGAACAAACTCCAAACCAACCAACTAAGACAAAGGTTCTCCCACCGCCCATTGGCTCAAAAAGCCAAATAACTAGGGGCCTGATGACTGAGGTCTGTCCAGTATGGAGAGCAGAAAACAACTGACTGACCTGACTAAGTAGTTATACCTGCTGCCACACCAAGCCAGGTGCCAGTCATCTCCCTAATGAGCTCCTCCAACTCTAGCTAACAGGGCCAGGAAAGACTAGGCGGCAGCATGACCTCTATCACACAGGGGAGACTAGGGGGCCATCATACATACGTACGTACATACATACATACATACATACATACATACATACATACATAAAAATAGCATTGCATTGTCTGTGGCAGCTATGCTTTCATCACATGCAACTGAGTAAAAATCCAAAGAATGAGCTTTTTCTGACTGTTGACATTACAAGGTGGTTGACGAGTCCTCCATTTGTTGCACTGGACATGCTAAAGCTGTGAATTCATGCATTTTGTTTGGCACATTGTGTCTGTAACTTTTGTGAGACACTGCTCAATGAAGTCACTATCTGAGAGAGACCTCCCATGTTGGGATATTCGTTGAGCTACCTTGTGGCTAGCTATTGTCCTATTTTTAGCAATAGTGTTTTGATAGCAGGAAAAAATATTGTTATTACGATAGCAAACTAGCTGTTAAATTTTCTATTCTCACTCAGCATCAGCGTGGGACATGTAGGACCCGTCTTAGATACATGATCAGATACACAAGTTCTAAATGTAACCAAGGATATTGAAAACCCAGTTTGGCTGAGAATTAAGCTGTACATCATGAATTTGCGTTTTGCAAATTGTATAACTGTTTTGCATGAGAAGAAAAAGCTACTTCTCGTCAACCTAAGCAAAATCACAGACATCAAATGTACTTTGACATTTATTTTCAATTATTAACTCCTAAGCATTGCTGAGATGCCCTTAAACAAGGCACCTAACCCTAAAACAGCTCAGGAGTGCTGTCAGAAAGGGCGGCCCCCTCACTCTTCATGTGTGCATACATCTATGGGAATTTGTAAGGGTGAAAACTATGTAACTTCCCCTTTGAGGGATTAATGAAGTGCAGCTTTCTTTTCGTAATTCATCTCATCAATTGAGGAGGCAGCTTTTAAATGCTGTCCTACGCAAGCAAATCCGGAGAAAAAAAAATATGGAAATGGGCCAAAGACTCTCATTACAAATAGTCAGCAAATTTAAACAGGGTAAAACACATAAAAGTGTCAGAATCCTGTGTTTATGTTCTCTATGAGTGTCCTATTGTTATTGATCTATTGTGAAATGCTTCATAAGTGCTTGGTGTAACCTAATTAGGAGTTGCGCCAGTGTTGGGCTTACAACGATTTCATGCAGCTAAGCTTATGTGCGTGTTTCGTTCCTGGAATGTTTTTCACCGTTGTCAATAGCAAATGTATCGGTAATTAATAATGACAGCATAGACCATATGCAGAGGTAACATTTATTTTAAAATATTTGTGTGAAATCACAGTTTGTGTACTTTTGTGTACTAATGATGGCTATTAAGAATTAATGGGGGGGGGAAGTAAAATGGACTTTTTCTCTTTTTCTTTATGGACAACATGAGAAATTACCTTGCTTGGCTGAGTAAACCTTTTTTGTTCTTTTTGAGACCTACGACTGGATCCTCAATCCCCATCTCCTTTACCATCTTCTGCAATCATCCATCTGCGTCTCCATCTAGGTTGCAACTCACTATCAGAGGAGAGATCCATGTCCATCCATGTCTACATCGCTATATCCTTCCCATCAAAATACTCATCTTTGATATTCATGATGAAAGAGGGCTGTAGGACTTTTAGGCGGACTGATTGTTGTGTGTTGCTGCTAATTTTCTGAACCATTTGAACTTTCTGGACACTTAAATGTCCAGAAAGTGTCCTTGGTTCAGAGGTTCAGAGGGATTAGACCACAGATATAGTATTCCTCTTGTTTCGTGCAAGGGAAGAGCAGTTGAGGAGCACAACAGGTCTGTGTGGTTCTTGAAAACATCAGACTCTTCTGATGCATCTGTACACATCATCAGTAATGTAACCTGGGGTCATAAGGTGTTTCGGGTCTTTCAACATTAGACTCCCTCGCCCAGGCGACCCCGCCTCGGTTGATCAGGCCGAGGCTTGTGTGCAGGTGGCATTCACTTGTCCCCATGGTTCTCCTCTCCAAATCATGAGCCATCTCGAGGCTTTCACAGCTGCCTCAGTAATATTCTTGATGGCTCTGCTCCTTGCTGTTACTGTGATGCCCAGGGCACTTAGGGTTTTGTGGAGAGAGAGCCCCTCAAATCCTCTGCCGCCAACTTCAATGGGCATACGTCTTGCCTTCCAGCCCTGTGCACGACAGATGGTGACCAGGTGGTCGTATTTGGTCCTCTTCCTTTCATGGGCCTCTCCCCCAACATTTGAAATATAGACTTCCCTCCTATGTTCAAAATCCACCTTAAAACCTACTTATTTGGGCAGGCTTACTTACACGTGGAGTAGCTGTTTCTGATGCAAGCTTTGTGCTTTTTTAATTGTTTTAAATCTGTGTTGTTTTGTATGATTTGTTATTTGTTGTTTCTTAGGCAACCTTGAGTGTCCTGAAAGGCACCATATAAATAAAATGTATTGTTATTATTATTATTATCATTATTATTATTATTATTAGTAGTAGTAGTAGTAGTAGTAGTAGTAGTATCATTAACTTCACTTACAGTCCATGGCATGCTCCCATCTGGTCCAGGCCCCCTGCTGCCCCAGACCAGCTGCTCTGCTAGTCCTTTCATCCTCCACTGCAGTCCTGACCTCCCCCTGTATTTTCCCTCTCTTCTCCTTTCCCTTACACTCCCTGTGTCAACATGGTGTTGGGAACAACCAATATATCGTGCTGGTATATCCACGCCTTGAACTTGCCCAGTAGGCCAACTGCCCAGTTCCTCGCAGGTTGACAGGACAGATGAGGCGTCCTTGAGGCTGCTGTCAAAGACTGTGCCCAAGCTCTTCACAGGCTTCTCCAGGACTGATGGAATCAGTGACCCTTCAGTGTTGAAGCGGAGCCTGTCCGTGGCCTTGCCCTTCTTCACCACTTGCGATCTGGACTTGGCTGATTTGAATCCCATCCGCGCCCACTGGATCAGTCTTTCCAGCCCTTGGAGGATCCAGCTGCATCCTGGCACTGACTCTGTGGTGACTGTCAGGTCATCCATAAAAGCCCTGATTGGGGGCTGGCAGGTCCCTGATTGGATCCTGGGGCCACGGCACTCTGGCTCTGCTGACATCACAATCATGCTCATTGCCAGGGCGAACAAGGTCACAGAGATGGTGCAGCCTGTTATTATTCCTACATCCAGCCTGTGCCATTCTGATGTTAATTCCCCCGATGTGGCTCTCATCCTGAACTGGTCATAGTAGTCCAGGATCATGTTTGCAACGTGGTGTGGCACATGATATTTGGTCATGGTGGTCTCTACCAATTTCTGTGGGATAGAGCCATACGCATTGACTAGATCCGACTACAGCAATGTGAGGTCTCCCTTCTTCTCCCTCGCTTCCCAGATGAGCTGAGTCACCACTCCAGTGTGTTCTAGACACCCCAGCACTCCAGAGAACCCTCCTTTTTGCACCGTCGTGTCTATGTAGTTGTTACTGGAGAGGAAGTCTGCTAGCTGCCTTGCTACTATGCTGAAAAAGATTTTACCTTCCACGCTCAGCAGTGAGATAATCCTGAATGGTCGATCTTTTTGGATTCTTTTTCTTTGGGGACCCAGACACCTTCAGTAAATCTCCACTGCTGTGCCACCTTTCCTCTTTTCAGAATGACTCTAAGGATCCTCCAGAGTCGCTTAAGTGGCAGAGGGCAGTTTTTGTAGACCTTGTACGGGACACCGCTTGGTCCCGGGGCTGAGCTAGCTCTTGCCTTCTTCACAACCTCTTGGACCTCTGCCAGCAGTGGCTCTCTGGTGACAAAATCCATAGTAGGAGGTGGTGGGTCTACAAGGATATCACACTGGCCCAGTTCTTCCTGTCTGCTAGGGTTGCGTAGGTATTATGGAGATGCAGGTCTGCTTCCTCCTTTGAGCAGCCCAGGTTCCCATCCCGTTTGTGCCCCAGTAGTTGTTGGGTGAAGCCAAATAGGTTGGCAATGAATGAAGCCCGCTTTCTGGATCTCTCTTTTCCTGCACCTTTCCTGCTTCAAGCACCTTTTCGAGATCCATGTCAAACTGCTCCCAAACTGTCATCTTACAGTACAGTTTGTGTGTGTCACAATTCCGTTGATTACGACACGGGTAACGGTGTCAGTATTCCTTCCAACGAGTAAGTTTAGAACTCCTTAGAACAAACCCTTTTCTGAGGGTCCCCACGGAAACCAGGACCTGAGTAAAAAAGGGTTAATCACGTAGTGACTAGCCACATTATCCAGATTCCCTCACCCGGACTGCTAAGGCAAATTACAAAAGGTGAGGTTTTCTCAAAGAATTACTTGCAATTGTGATAACAAAAGAATACACCCACTAACTGTAAGGCCATCCGTCTGTGGTTAACGCTACAATCTCAACTGACACTTTAAGGACGTCAACTGCAAGACTCAACTTCTGAAACACTTCAAAGGTGTATTTCACTCTCACTGGGTAACTTAGATTAACAGCATAACTGAAACCCATGAGCAGGAGGCAAGCATTTGTGACTCCTCCGCAGTCCTCCACAACTCTTGTCCCCTCAGTGATGATCGACACATAGGTAGGTA
>OMPJ01010305.1:0-34861 GCA_900312935.1 Carapus acus
AATGCTCCACCTGTGCCTCAGCCATACCCCAGAGGACCACCCAGTTAGGGAGAAAGAGGGCAGTCGAGAATCCCTATAACCTCTTTGGGTGGGCAACAAGGCCTCGCACTGAAGTGGAGTGTTTCAGACAACTGAAAGCCTCAGGAGGAAGTACTCTGAGCGAATACTATCACACCACCAGCGAAGAATAGCAAGTACTGGTGTGAATTAAAGAGGTGCTATATCAGGGCTGCCCTCTGTGGGTGTGTGTGTGTGTGTGTGTGTGTGTGTGTGAGATAGTGTGTGTGTGCGTGCCGGCACTCACATGTGCGCACTCTCAAGAGCAATGCCAAAAGGTAGAAGAAAGTTCTAATTTTACGATCTATAGAGATCCCATCAGGCCTTTTTCCATACAAGTCCAAAATCTGTGCTAGGCTTTGACCTGTAAGTCGATAAATAACTGTGGTATTTTCTTCAGAACCATTTGCCCGTGGCCTCCCTAGAAAAGGAGGCCGCCCCGTCACCACTTTCAGGGTAAATTTCATGCTCATAACTATAAACGCCGATGGCTGACAGTTATCTACGATAGCAGCGTGAACCAGAGAACGCGGAACGGCAATGAGGCCTCCAGAGAAGATACATTGAGGTCTCAAGGGTCATGCGGATACATGCAAGCTGTCATTTCTCTTGCCCCGTTCTGTGCGGAGAGGATTTTGAAATAATGTCTGACTTCATGTCGAACACACCATTCCAACCCTAACCCTAAACCCCTTATCATCCACTTATACTCAAAATGTAGCCGAAGATTGATTTTGTGAAGGATTTGTTTGAAAATGACAATTGAAATTGCAGCCTCATCAAAACCATACAACCTCTAATACATTTCAGCTCCACGTGTTCGAAAAGACGGTGAGGTGCCACTCATGCGCTTAGATTGTGTTTTTTTCTCCACAAACAAATCATTGCTCCCACCGAATGTGCGGAACAAACTGTTGCACAAAACTGTCTTTGTCGTGTGTGTACAAGTGATCAATGGCTGAGGAAAAAGCAGAGCGCTTCCTCTCCTGGTGGTCCACTCGGCTCTTAGCCACTGTGCTGTGACCATTGCTGCTCTCCGTGACCCACATCGCCACATCATTGACACTAAACTGACCACCAATCTTCTGGCCCGTTGCCTTTGGCAATGTTTGCTCTGCAGCTATTTTGATGATCTCCGTGATTTTCTTTTCCCAGAGGTGGGTTACAAGATGAATGGCAGCACTGTTGTAAGGCTGCATGGTGTTTGTTTGCGTATCTTTATTGTCAGGAAAACTGAATTTTCACTCCTTTTTTGACACGTGTTGCGCCCCTGCGATGCTCGCCGTCCCTGCGGTACACGTGTTAAGGTGGCAAACGCGCCAAGGATAAAACAGCTCAGGAACACTATCCCGTGTTCAAATAAACAGAGGTGTGTGGGGTCCGAAGAACAAACACACATTCATTAGGTGTCTCGGCTTCCAGACTCATAGTGTTTGAGCGGCGATGCACGCACACGCACACACACACACACATACACAATTGCAGGTAAGCTCTGTGTCTATCTGTCTCTCCCATTTCTTCCCCAACATACACACTCTACCCCCCCCAACCCCAATTAGACAATCAAACAGCTCTGCTGACCCTTAGCTTCTCTGGGATTGGGAGTTTACACCCTGACATTGGCCGCCCATTCCTGTTTACCCAAGAAAGCTCACTGATGGATAGCATTGTTTGGTCTTTCGCAGCTATAATTGGCCGGGTTGTATAGGTTAAAGCTCGGGATATATTCTGCAGACCCCAAACATGCCACGCATGGCCTCTGGGTCAATAACACTCATATCAGTCCAGGGCCCCCTAAATGGTAAAAGGGTCAATGCTGGACGTCACTGGCCCTCTAACGACATCAGTCGGTGGCTACGGCTTCACTGACAACCCCCCTTACTCTCTCTGAAACCCCTGAGCGCATGCATGTACACACACACACACATACTCTCAGCCATCTCCAACGCCTCTGGACCAGGGACGCGAGCACTGCCAAGTACACCTCCTTAGCACCCCCATCCGAACTCCCCCACCTCACCTCCAAACCTCCAAATTCTCTCCTTCCCCTCCAGCTGGTAAATATTTAGCCAGGACTCCACATTGTGACACACAGCCAGTCCAAACAACCAGCTAAACAATTATCACCGGCATAATCTGTGTACCTCGCTGCCTCCCTCATGTAACCATGTGTCAATACAGTATTTGGTTTTTAAAACGCAGGTGGATATTTTGTTAACATGAAAACGTCAGAGTGCCGTGAGTGTATACCAGCTATCATCCTGGCACCACCGAACAAGAAAACATACAGTCCAAACTGTAAATTCAATGGTGTAAATATGGAACCACACACGTGGTGCAGCGTTCTCCCTCTGTCACATGGTAATTCTTATAGTTTCATACTCAGAACATCAGTTTCACAACACACAGCATATGTGTTTTCTTTAGTCTGTACCATGACTAAAGCAAAATATTCTGTAAGCTACAGACACTATATTTGTCAAGAGAATTGATTTGGTGCACAATAATAAACGTGTATGAAAGTCTGTCATGTTCTTGCAGAGTATTGGAAATGACACTCTCCACCTATAGGTATTTGCATGATAATATGTTAATGAATTAATGGTGGCTAGTAAAAAATCTACATATTGCTGAGGAGAAAAACGTAATTCTACAATGAATAAATTCCACTAAGACTCTCAGCGTATCATTGTCTACTTACCATGAAAACGTGTTTTACCATCCTGTCTGCGCTGATGCATTATTTAAGATGGAGATTAGCCACAAGCACATAAAAGTACATATGAGCTTGAGTTTGACTTACGCAAAACAGCCATCTGCACAAAAAACTGAAATAAAATATGAGGAGACCCCCGAGACAGTCTGTTAGGATGGAAAGTAACATCGTCATGCTCATCTACAACAGTCATAAATGACTTACCGGCCGGTTGCTAGGCATTCAATAAATGTGGCTTCAAACCATACAAACACATGACACCTCCGGTGCAGGTGTCACACTTGGGTATCCAAACATTTGCTAAAATATGGCTTCCTGTGTTCTGATGGTGGCTAATGAGGCTGAAGAAGCGTAAGGATGTTTACCTTTTTCCATTCGAACTGAGGTGCGAAGTCATTTTCCACGAGAAAAAGCGAGATTTTTCCACAGCTTTATTTACACCTTCATTTAGGATCATCACAGCTGTGATTTCCAGTAACAGCACAGCTTGGAGGAGGTTCATTACATCATTGCTGGGAAAGACAGGAATTTGAGAGGAAAGCAACTCAATAGAGACATCGTCATGTTGTCATTGTTGAATTATGTGGATTGTAAGCTTCAATACATTATTGGAGCTTAAAGCCTAGATAAAAATCAGAATACCCCCTCTAGAATTTGCATTTTGAAATGCACTAAGAAGCAGTCTCACTCCCATATTTCACCTTGAGACGGTTGTGAGTTCTCAAAGTAATGCTCATGGTTCATTTATGTGAACAATCTGTTTCATTTGAATCTTGCTGATATATTTGAAAGAGAACTGCACAGCCCACACAGAGCAGAGAGGGTCTTTCGTCCTATCTGTCTATTTTTCACCACAAACCTGAATAAAATGGAGATCCATCACAGAACACACACGCTGCTCCACAACACTCATGCGAAGACTGAGTTCAAAACAGACTTTTGATTCAAATGCAGACAAACAAGAATGAATAGCTTGCTGAAATAGATCCACACTCCTATTCAACTATATAATTGCTATTTATTTATCATGAGCGAATTGTGTAAGATGGGATAGATTCTCTTGCGGTTCAATTAGAAAGAGCCTCTGCTCTTCTTTCAGGACTCCGTGAAAGAAAACAAATGCAACACACTACAATTGCATATAAAACCTGATGCAGAGTTTTGGGGATTCCAAACCGCAACAGCACTGTCCAGTTGACCACACAAATATTCAAAGTATGTACGCACTGATACTTGGCAGTCTGCTCCTCCTTGACACAGCATGCAAACCACAAGTTGAGAAAGCCTGGCGGGGCTAGGATAGAAATCCACTTTCCCAAGGAAGGACAAGTGCTGATAGGAACTAACGTTGTACAATGGCGGACAAGTACTCTGATCAAGCTCTCCACTAATTTGTTTACAAGTACATCAGAGAGGAATTGTGGAGTTTGGTCAAGTCTCTCTATAATGTCGGTATCATTTGGTGCGCCAAATGCACCACAACACATATCAGACCTTGGTTCAGCGTGAGCTTTAATGAGAAACACACCACATGGCCGTTGGAATCATAACTTCACTAATCAAAGTTGTTGTGTCAAAGGGATTTTGTTCTCGTGCCTCAAATGTCTGAGGCCTGATGTTGGCATTGAATTCCTCATTCTAATCCACAATATTCAAATCAAAACTATGAAATTACCACATTCTGTGTATTGCTAAACACATGAAACACCTGCTTGACGCGGTTTCTCCGTTTTCGGTTAAATTTGTCTCAGTTTGTTGAAATATGACTCGATACCACATGTAACCAAAGTGATATGCGCAAAAACAAACCGTGCAGTACGTCAACAGTTTTTAAACAATCTTTACAGGATTCCCCCTTTTTCGTGAGCTGCAGCTGTTTACCAGCATCAGTGTGAGAAAGCACCTTGCGGACAAAATGCCGACTCGCTGACACGGCGAAGACGGAGCAGAACCAGAGAGAAACTTTTTATCACTGCTTTGGACATCGTACGTCACAAAAGTATACTTTGAGACTTTGGTGGTCCAGTGGTGCTATCAGCTTCTGGAATGTAGAGTGGCGACTGCAACCAAATAGTTCTGTTCTGTATCTTTGCAATTAGCGAAAGATAAACATGGGCCTCATACTATCCTGATTTATCCTTTGTTTCTTTAATTATTAACAAAATGGCCTTTCCCACCAGAAAGTACAAACATGAAGATCTGTTTATGGTCAGTGACTTTGGTTCATTTGCTGCCTACTTTAAATAATGTGAGAGGAGCTGGGAGATAATGAGGCAATGTTTATGTTTATGTGTGTATTTGGTGGTAATAAGCCTCCAAGTTACAACTTCGGTGTCCCGCTCGGGGCAGAGGGCTGAGGAGGTGCGTGCCCCGCCTGTCCAGTTGTCTCCGTGACGGAGGGTTTGAGGGATGAGACGGGGACACACAGTGGCGGATAAGGTTAGTGACCCCACTCATCTGAGACCAGGCCTGCCGAATGAGACGCCCTAGACGCGGACGCTCCATCACGCTGACTCAGGCCTTCCGACGCTGAGACAGACACGCGAGACCACCTTCTGACACAACCCTCACCCTGCCGCTAATGAAAACCTTACGGCCCGCGGGACGAACAATACATATGACTAACGTGCAGATGTGCATGACCAATCGGCAGGCTGTGTAAGCCATTAAAGAGTCAGGTGATACACAGAGACGGAGGGGAGGAGAGTGAGGTGGAAGCGCACCTGGACGTAAATAATGAAAGATGTTGATGTCACACTGGGTTAAGCACAAATGAGGCAAACAAAAGCAGTAGTGAATCTGGCACATTCCAATTTTCGAGCTGTTTTACATTAAAGCTACCGTTAAATACCTGCCGCGGCTTGTGTGAACAGAAAACAAAAGACTACTACAGTTTGAATTACATTTGGGGGGGCGAGGGAGGGGGCAATATGAAAATGTATACTGTAAAAACTGGGCAGTGTTTCGTAGCAGACGTATCTTGGACTAACTGAAAAAGATTTGAACAAAAACAGCCTGACACGAGAGGCTGGCACAATATAAAAATGACTCATGCTGGGTAATCAGATCCCAGACAAAGGGGGAAGTTTTCACTTTGGCTTTTAGATATAAAAGAAACAGGGATAGGCTAGGAAATATTACTCTGAAACGAGACCTGGAAACAATTCCCTGGGACAATACAAGGCAGCGGGTTCCCAAACATCGACCTTTGCACGAACGGGTGGAAGGAGGGTGGAGAGGGGAAAAAATCCAAACTGATTCTCCACCACACCTTCTGTGGAGAAGTTGTTCCACTCCCGTCTTGTCTTAGCTCCTGTAAATTGATCCCAACCCAAAAAGTCTGTGTATACCATGATTTCAAAAGTGACCACAAACCATAGGAACGCCAAATAATGTCCACTTTTTAGGGGGAAACTATATCGGGCTGCGCTGCACTATCAAACCAATCACCCACCCATCCACCCACCCCCTTGCTAACTCCAGCTGGGGACCACCTTGAGAGCGGCTCTCCAAATAGTGGGAATAAAATACTTTCCGTTTGGTTTATCTAAATAAGGGTGGGCTTAATTAATCTGGCTGTGTGTGTCTGCTCGCATTTTTGTTTGAATGATAAAATTTCAATATCCATACCAAGGCTGTAAAGAAACACTGGGGCCCAGTCCCCACAGATGAAATGTTCATGTTTACAAAGTGTTAACTGAGAACTGATGCCTTCCACATTTGCCAAGCAAACACGAATTTGGAAGGTAAACCAGCAGGCAGGCTTTTTAATAAAGGTACAAAATATGGCAGGAGCAGAATTATGATGATTGGTCTTTACTAAAGCAATAACAAGTACTCTCCGGGTATCTATCAGATTACAGTTGGTATTACAGTTACAGTATTTCACTGAATCAACATAAAACAATTTAACAGATGCTCGCAATCATACGCACACGCCATTTACCCTCCTCCATTTGCTTTATTAAAGGGAAGAGGAGAGCAGTCTGTAGCTGGGGTCTACCTGATGGAGAGCCTGACAGGCCAAACAGGAACAGATGGGCCGAGGATGGCAGAGTACAGGGAGTAAGGGAGGAGGGGAGGGAGGGACGGGTGAGCATCGACGATCGGAGACCACCATCATTGCTGCCCACACCAGACTCCCATTTAACAGCATTCCCGCCCCTCTCCAGCCCACCAAAATTCATTTGCAGAGCAACGATTTCCAAACTGTAATGAATCTGCAATTTCCACACACATGTACTGTATGGTGCCCAACATGGTACTACTTAGGGTGTGTTTAAGCCCTCCGCACCCTCCCCGATGGAAACATTTACAAACAACTGACCACAAAGAGTCGTCCAGCTGCAGATTAACCTCTTGCTTGCCTTCGGGGGGATTGCAATTCAGTGTTTGGGGGTTCAAAGAGGGACTGAATCAGAAAATGGAAATGAAAATGGGAATGGACCCCTTTTAAGTAGACGTAGAGGGACATTAGCTAATTAGCTTGTCTGCACTCTGTGACAAATGGGAGAAGTTCGAGATGCCAGAGCAAAGAACTACCTTTTGGTACGGCAACGACTATCCTAGTGGCGGACGACATGAGCAAAGATGGTGTTTCAGAGGTGGAGACAGATGATCTGCTGTGGCGACGCTGGAGGGAGCAGCTGAGAGAAGGGGAGGAGAAAGAGAAGGTGATGAATGTTCCTCATCCTGAACTGAAATATCTTAAAGGTATCACCAATGTCCTATAAATGGTTTTGATTTCTCTGCATACATTTCCTGCCCCTCCTTGTACATACGAAGGCATTAGGCATGGAGGGTCTAGCAAGCAGTCAGAGGAGCGCTGCATCTGCTAAACTTGTGCAATCCGCTTTGTGTCTTGTGCCATCGCGCCAGGGAGTCCTGGGTGGCTTCAGTTACTCATGCCGTGTGTACACGACAGCCAAACAAGGCCTAAGGACACTCCAGGGTGGTACGGAGCAAAGGAGGGGTGAGGAAGCTGAGGGCAAGTTGGTGTGGTCCCATGGTTGAAGCCGGTGATTTAGAGGCTGTTGATACCGGGCAGACGGCCCAGGCACAGCCACTGACTCACTGGAGATGACGCTGCATAAGTCACTACACTTAAAATGTCCTCATGTGTTTAGATCCGTTCAAGTGGAAATCGGGCTCACACACGCGCTCCTGCAGCTGGATGTTGCTACTGGGTAGGCTAGTTAACTTGTCTCTTTCTTTTAGTGGGGTTTTCATAAACAGAGGGCTCTTGTCAGGACCGCGGCTGAGACTGCAACCAAAGTCGGGACATTAAAGAGGAGTGAGGGGATAAAATAGTGCCACTGTGTGAACAAACATGCACACACACAAGGTTGGGAGGAGCCAGATGTTGAGGATTTCTTGGTCAAAGCAGAGTTGGGATGACGCAGTTTGAGCAACATTGTACAAAGTTCAGCACATGAATGCTATTCCTCATGATAAACATTCCGAAATAGAACACATATTTGTTGTTGTTTATGTTTCAATTTGAACCCTACAATGTGGTGACTCTTAGATGAAGATGTTTTAGAATTTGGTTCTGTGGAGCAGCCAAAATGAAAAAAGGAAATTCAAAGGCATAAGTATCTTGTTCAACAAGCGTATTCTTGACAATTTAGAGTGAATGAATTCTAAAGCTGTCTAACGCAAACAAGCACATAACTTTTTTTTTTCAATCCACAACAGCAACAACAAACACACTCTCAATTCTTCAGTGAAAAAATTCGACCGTTCAAAGCTGAGGTGAGGTGGGAATCCATGACAAAATGTACATTGTAGAACACGTATCGCCAACACACACACACAAAAAAAAGAACAGATATTTCCCAAAAGTCTTAAAAGAGCCGAGGCAGCAGCGAGCTCCCGGGGCTGCTCCGCGCTGGCGCTGTTGATCTTTGTGTGGTCACACACAAACCCAACCATCAGCCTGTGGGATATCCTGCCCCTGTCACAGGGTCAGACGCTGAGGACACGAGAATTCCCCCACTGACCCCACAGAAATGAAGAGGGCCGAAGCAGGTGGTATCCCGTCAGCCGACGCTCTCGCTCAGCGTCTGTTTTCGCTCCGACTGCCCTTACCCTAACCCCGACTGCTAGCAAGGCGCTAGTGATGATACCGCCATGAAAATGTAAGCCCTTGTCTATCAGTTTGGAGTTGGACAAAACGTGGAATTGTAATGGCAGGAGACTTATAGACGACTGTTTGTTTTGGCTGCACGTGTTGTGCGCCAACGCGTAAACAAGCCTGCGCCTAGCTGGGCCTTGCGTCAGCTCAGAGCCGTCGTCTGTGTGACGGGCTGTGTTTCTCTCCGATGGCCTATCGCTCCCCAGCAGATGGACTCCTCTCTGCTCCACAGCTGCATCCCACATGCTCTCACGCTGCCGCACAACGCACATCGCTGGGCTGCCTGCTTGGCTCGGGGGGCTGTAGCGGCTGTGGCAACGCCAGAATTCCTCCTCTCGCACATGGTGCCGTTCATTCCACGTTTACGTTTAGCGCGGCAGTCAGTAGCGCTTTGGCTATACTTGGTCTTCATGATGTCTCCGATCGGGTAGGGGTGAAGAATGCGGGGCGTGGGTGTGTGTGTGTGTGTGTGTGTGTGTGTGTGGGGTGGTGCAGATCAGGCCGGCTGTGCCACAGCCTCATAGCACACACACATACACACACACACACTCAGCAGTCATTTCCATAATTGCCTACAATCAAACCAACCCCTCCTGGATTCCACCCGCTCCAGATTCCTGCAGATAAGCTGAGCGGAGGCTCTGCTGAGTGGTGAAGACCCCCAAGTAAGAACAGGTGCAGCTAATGTAACTGATTTCAGATTCTCTGTGTATCCAAATGGAGGGAGGAGGGGAAGTAGGGGAGGAGGAGAGGAGGAGAGGAGGGAGGGGGGTGTTGTTTCTCCAGTAATTGCCGTGGCCGGATATTCCCGTTCGGAATGCTATCGTGTGACAGTTTTGACCAGGGGAATAAAAGAGGAAACATTCCCATATTTTGTTTGCGATTATCTGTAAATCCTCTGCTAAATCTGAATGCCTGACATTAAAACCGTATCGTCATCAGGTCACGCGGCGATAGCTTTTGACTTCATTCCAATTTGTTTCCCTCATTCATGCGTGAGACTTTTTCGAAACCCGATTTAGAACCCGAGTCAACACCCATGACGGAGTGGAGTGTGTGATGCAACTCTATCCGCTCCAGTTTCATACCAGCGTTCCAGAGGAAAACGTCTGTGCCTCCCTGAGAGAGAGACAAGAAGGACGGGGGGTGAAAGAGTAGAATGTGAGGAATGACATTTGGGGGGCATCATTAATCCTCCATTCTTCCTTTCCAGCGCATCGACCCTCCTCCATCACCTCTCCCCTCCGTCACCTGGCCCGTGAGGATCGTGCCCGGCCGCTGCGGCGCGCTCCCGCGCCCCCGCCAGGTGACTGCCTTTCACCTTCACGTGGACGTGGCTCGGTCACACGCGCGCTCCCGCCGGGAGCTCCTACGTCATCGTGCGCGCTCCAGTTCTCGCGCGCTGGTTAAAAAGAAGGAGGAAAGAGGACGGAGAAACATGTGAGCGCTCCGGGACTTTGGTCACACACCTCTTTACGTCTGCACACACCGCTGTGCTGGAATTTACGTCTGAGGGAACGTCACAGCGCGTTGATTGGCGTTTGGCTGTTTTTTTTTCTTTTGTTTGTTGCGTTCATCAGGATAAAGTGTCATTTTTAAATTTGCCTTGTTTTTTTCCGTGTTCTGTACCCATGCAAGACCGGCACCTGTATCAATTTATGTTTTGTTGTTTTTTGAAGATTTCAATTCCACCCCTGCGTTAATTTGGCTACACGCTCCATATGACATACAGTTTATTCTCTGTCAGTCGCTGTATGGTGTGTGGAAATCGAACAAGTCATAAATAAACAACAATATTTGGTATTGCAGGTGTGCAAAAGAGACTTTGTTCTGGGAGGAGGTGTTTTGTAGTAACGCCCTCAATTTCCAAAATATATATAAACATATTTTATGAACACATTTTTTTGGTGAACTATGAAGCATTTGCAGTTTGTACTGGTTTTGGCCATCGCAGTCAACGTGTGGGAATGTGGAGACGCAAAGTTCGGAGAGAGAGGAGAGATCAGCCCCAGGAGGAGAAGATGTTACGACGGGAGCTTGCCCAAGAGGCTGAAGAAAAGGGAGCGCAAAGTGCTGCTGGACGGCAGCAGCAGCAGCGGAGAAGTTTGTCACAGGCTGTACCCTCGTCTGTCCTGCTGTCCCACCAGGAGAGCCGCCTACCAGATCCTTCACCGCAGGGATGCCCGGGTAGGTCAATGCCTGAACCCTCCACAGCTGCTACGAGTCCGCGACTCATCGGCGATCGCGCTGTGGAAACGGTCGAAATCGGTTGAAAACACTCCGGTGTCACACTGTGCGCGTTTTCCTGCCGTACATTCCAGCAATACTCGATCACAATCTGGACTAAACTGTGAAATCCACTCCAGAGGTGTCGTGGAACTTGTTACAGTTTGTCCGGATCGTATCATACAGTCGATTCCGCAAACCTTTCGCGTATCTGTCCGGATAGTAAGTTGTTTTTTTGAGCCAAGAGTCAGATTTTCCAACGGTATTATTGAGGATTTTGTTGCCAGGTGTCTTACTTTACACATTCTGGTGCTACTCTAATTCAGCGTGTCCAATGCGCTTCGCTGTTGCCATGGCAATCGCTCTCCGTGTTCCGATACTTCTCAGTCCGCTCGGCAACGGCTCGGATGCGCGTGTACACGTTTAGTTTGGAAAGGGGTGTGTGTGCTTGCTCTTGTGTGTGTGCACGCTCGTTTTTGTGTTTAATCAACCCGGGTTGATAAAAATCTACTCTCCGAAAGTCGGTCTTTAAATATCGGTACGACGAGTGATGATCCCGATTTGAAGGGCGTAATATCGCTGTGATCGGAGGTGGAAAGTGTTTTCTCGCACAGCTCCAGCTTACTCCAGCCGCTCCGTAAACTGGTGTGAAAAATGTGGATGTACTTGCGTCCAAAGTTTGTACCGTTTGTCTTTTAGGGGGACAAACTTGTGTGGACAGAAAAACAGAAGACACGCACCCGCGCGACTGTGCGCCCCGGGCTCCCGTAGCGCGGAGATTTCGTGTGAAGCACTGCTCGGATCGTTCAGTAGCTGGGTGGCATCTCACTTTGTGCTGCGACAAAAACGCCATATTGCATCATTTAATTTGCTCAAGTCATGCAAATAAGAGGGAGAGAGAGGGGGAACCGGGGGATGGGGGAGGAGGAGGGGGCGAGGGAGAGAGAGAGAGAGAGAGAGAGAGAGACCTCAATGGGACGAACTCGACTTCTCCTCCTCCCTGCTACACTGCCCACACACGGAGCCCTTTCTGCTTATGGCAAAAGAATAACAACAAAACCATTGTGTTTGTTGGTTTCACTAATGGGAGAAGCTGGAGAACATCAACTCCCCCCAGAACCCCCCTAGAACACACACACACACACACACACACCCCTCTCGCATCAGCCCTGTCCAAGTGTTAATGCCTTTGAGAGGGGTGTGTGTCCTCTACTATACACCCCCACCACCTCCAGCCAACCAACTTACACTTATTCCCAGAGGACAGGCGTTTTGTCAGAGCCTGGTGTGCCTCTCTCTCTCTCTCTCTCTCTCTCTCTCTCTCCCTCTCTCTCTATTTCCCTCCATATCAAGTTTGAAACATGTCCCACGCTGTTTACAACACAGTGACAAGTGTTGTTGTTGTTTTTTTCCCCCCTCCCTTTGGCCACGTGCATTGATAAGTTTGTTCTGGCAATTTCACTGACAAAAGCCATTTGCAGATGCTATCATAATATAGAAAGAGGTAATCCCGGAACAGCTGCTCTCCCACATGACGCTATGCATTGACATGGCAGCTCAGGCCACGAGGGGGAACTTTCGAACATCTGCGCATTTGTTAAATGGCATATTTTATTTTTCTCACAATGTTGGGGGAGGCTAGGGGGTGGTTGTGTTTTTGCCATCGCTCTCCTTGACCTTCTGGAAGCGTGTCCTCAGCTAAAGTGCAACAGTTGAGGCCTCTTGCCCATTTTCTTTCTTTTTCTTTTTTTTCATGCTCCCCCTGCTCGCTTTTGAGGAACATTGCTCCGTGAGATTCAGCACAACACAACAAACAATGGTTCGCTTGTCTCTGGTTTGGATGGTGGCAACATTGGAGTCCATCCCAGCAACATATGGGCACAGGGCATGGCTGAGAGCACACAAATGCTACTCTCCACGCACCTCGTGCCAGCCAATGGCACACAGAATCAATGGGACAGTTTAGAGGCAGGAGGACAGGCATACCCACAACACTATAGGGCAGGACTTTAGTTTCAGCAGCCTTGAGCCGAACGTGGAACTACCTTGTGCGAGGGGAACATCAACATTTGCTCAACAGCAGACTAAAATGTGAATATGAGTACGAGTTCCCCAAGCCCGACTGAACCTGAAGTCTTCCCTATGTTGTCTGTCTTTTTTCGGTGGCGGGGCTTAATGGCTCCACTGCAAAACCCACCTCATGCCACCTGTTGGATGAGCGAGGCTACGACACGGTGCGACTGAGAGAGTGCGGGTGTGTTGTTAAGGGTGTAAGGGAGGTGTAAGGCCTCCATATGTTGGCCTTGGGTCCGCTGCTCTAATTGACTCCGACAGACTGCTAATTTGTTGATACCAGAGTGGGAATGATGTGTCGGTCTATCTCTAAATTGGTGTTTACACATGGACCTCACACAGAGCAAAGCACTACCAGCCCAATCATGCGATCGCTGGCTCGCTCGCCCGTCTGACTGACTTCCCAAGTGCCGCAACTCCCTCACCTAAAACAGATTACACAGAGTTTTACTACGGCTAATTTGTTATGTAAATAATCCTGCTAATTTCCTACAGATTAACCCTTTGTGTGCGTTTTCCTAATGACCCCCCTGGATGACTTGGAGATTCTTTTTTTTAGATGGTCTGTGTGTTTGTCTTTCTTCCTCCATTTCGTGCTTCTGGATCTGACAGACGAGGACGTTGTGATTGAGCTGTTTATGAGGCCGGTATTCATTTTCTCCAAACAGACTTCACTCTTGAGTTTCACAAAGCAGGGTGGAGTGATACAAACTAGATTTGTTTTCATGACCTGATTTCTGTTCACTGATTTGTGGTACCTTGTTTTATTAATGTGTCTGATTAGGAATCCAAAAAACTCTCGACAGTGGCTTTTGAAACAAATATAAATATTAGTTTAGAGTGACTGTCACCCACGAAGATGAAAGCTCTCGAGTCATCGACTCTCTTCCTCCTTGGTTGGCCAATAAGATAACACACCTCAGCTAAATAATGTAATTCTGCCTCTGCCATGCAAATTTCACACATTTAAACGTGAACGGGGGACTTCAGGCACTGCCCCTTCAGATTAAAGGTCTAAAGTCTGCACTGACTCATAAGTTGAATGCTCGTGAGCTTTCATTAAGTTAAACAGCAGTCCCGAATCTTAAAATTGCCACGGGCCGGTCTCATGTCAGACAGTATTTTCACGGACCGGCCTTCAAGTTATGGTGGATAAATAGTGGATGTGATACAGCTGGTTGTTGTTGTGGTTGTGGTTCCCAAGGTGGTGGTGCGAGGTTGTGTGTGAGTGTCCTGTGGAAACGTGTAGCCATGCAGTAGATGTAGCCGTCGTCAGGTTGCATGTGCTTAAGGAAAAAGGTTGTTGTTATTGTCTGTACAGTTGTGGAGAGTTTGGAGTGAATCGCAGGCTAAAGAAAACCTCTGTTTCTACTCCTATGTGTGTGTGGAGTTTCCTGGGCCGCTTTTTACCACTGACTGCTCTAACTTGGCAAGCTAGCGCATTGAGCGGTTCTGTACCACATTTCGAGACCAAAGGCAGACAAAAGCTAACACCTATGACCAAGGCGAGCTTCCTGACATGTGTCAAAAGTGAGTCATAGAAAGATGTGATGGAGAGAATCTGTTCATTTTCCAAAATAAAACATCTGGTCCGCCATCCGGTCCAGGTTGGGGACCACTCAGGTAGAAGATAGGTCGTCTGAGAGGATGTCCTGTTGGTCCAAAAGTGGTTTTTGAACATTGGGTTAGAGGCATTGTGGTTGTAAAAAGGATTTGAGGCGTGCACTCTGGATTTGTACCTCAATCTTCCCTCCCAAGAACCAACATGCGGCATTTGTGTGACCAAATCATCAAACCACTTAATTACTTTCAAATGAAACAATCTGATATGAACCGATGTTGGGGGAGAAAGACCCTCAATTAGTCTTTCATTTCATCAGTAATGTCAAATTAAGGGAGTGAAGTACACGTCTGTTATTTAAGGTTTTTCACTATGATCAAACGTCTTTCACCTTCACTCTTGCAAGATTTTGCATTGCTTCGCACTTGTACGCTCAAATGCTGACTTGATCTGTTATGAATTTACAGCTCTGGGCAAATAAGACGACACAGTCAAACGTTTACTCTCCCCCCTGCCCGGCGTCACGTCATAACCTTCACGCCCTAAATGCATCTGAAACCTCCAGCCGCGGCTTAACGCTGTGCTGATAGCTCTGCCTGTTCTCTCTCTCTGCGAGCGAACGGTCCAAGCTGCTGTTTAAATCAGGCCTTTGCTCCTTGTTTTTTTGCGTGTGGTCTCCAGATTTTCTCCACCAACAACACAGAGTGCGGACATCTCCTGGAGGAGATCAAATGTGCTCACTGCTCCCCCAACGCCCAGGTGTTGTTCCACTCCTCGGACATGGACACGATGCCACACAGGGAGCCAGACCTGCCGCGTCTCTGCAAGGACTTCTGCCGCGAGTTCTACTACACCTGCAGGGGGCACATACCAGGTAATTACCAGGCACTGTGATAATGAGCACGAAAATGACTTGAATTACAGCCTGTGTGTGGTCACCTGGTAATGTGCACACAAACAGGCATACGTCAGTAACGGGGCAGACGGGAACTATAAATCAAACATTTCCCAGTTTTTTGATCACTTTTTTAGTTGTGAAATAAAAATTCGCAGCTGGCCCGTCGAGACGCAGCTTGCGCAGGCCGGACTGGCAGAAATTTGGACTTGTGCAAGAAGTGGTGCGTCAGTAGTCTGATTTGTGGATATTTATTTATCAAGCCTCTTACCTCATCTGACCTCACCTCCGCTGGTCGCTGGCTCGTTCCGCACGCGTTCGCTCCCTCCTCCTCGCCCGTCACGCTGTAATGCGGTGCTAAAAGCTGCCTCGCCGCCTATGCAGCCGTAACGCCGCTTTGCTGATTAGCCCGCGTCAGACTGACACATTCTCACCTCGCACTCGAGCTCCGCGTGCTGCCTATGGGTGTCGACGGTGGCACCAGAGTGTTTTTCCGTCTTAGCGCCGGTCTGTAGGCATTTCCTGAAACACAAATGAGTAAAACTGTACATCGCAAAAGGCGCAAAATACAATTCTCACGTTTTATATCGCAAGATTAGCTGTGAGCCAGAGTAGTGGAGTTGAATCCAAAGCATTTCTCAGTCCAAATGGCTTGGTCCACTCTCTTGTTGTGGGAGTGAGACCACTGGTTCATTACTGCCCCACATGCTGGCTTACTTGTCATGAGCTAGGCAGGTTGAATCTTAACACAGTCACGCTGCTTTACTGAATATGAGCTCTACCACAATACGGCATGTGGTGCAGAGTCCGGACTCACTGATGCTGCTTTCTTTGGACATATGGTGCAGTGTAGAATAAATACGGCTGCCCCCAAGGAACATTTGTACTTGAGAAGCATTTCCTTTGAGGTCTGTCAGATCCCAGGTACCTGTGCCTTGAGAACGCATTCCAATCGTGATCAAACGTTCCCTGACTGTCTTTTCTCCCCGAGCCAAGTCTTCCTCCTGTCTCGGTCGCCACGCGCTGATTAGATCTTGCAGAGATTTGCAAACAGAGAACAGTTTCAAACGCGCTCATCTGCGAACCCACCCACATCGCGCACTGCAAGTTCAAGTCAAATATCAAACACGTACATTCCACTCAAGTCTGTTTGAGTCCTGTTTCCAGCGGCTGTGCGCGCTGCCACTGACCACTGCCGTGTGCAATACACGAGGTTTGTTGCGGGAGGGTGGATGCTAGAGGGGTGAGGGGGGGTCGAGGAAGCGAGGAAAAAACAACGAGGGGGAGTTGCGTTACTTCCTCTGGAGCGGACAGACATACGGGCTTGCAGACTTGAGGCGAAACGTTGAAGGGATGAATCCAGAGACGAGCCCCCCCACTTGCACACCACCACCTCTTCACACACACACACACACACACACACACACACACGCCAGCCACAGCAGATCAGCATATGTGGTGACGAATGACACATTTATTTTTCTACAAAGGTTGTGTGTATGTAAAACTGCTGAAGTGCATCAAGATGTCAAGTACTTTGGGTGGCCCACCCAGGCTGCCTTGGAAGATAACCAGATGGAAGTATAACTTTTGCGCTGGTGAGGAGGGAATACGGACAGAGATCTGTCTCTCACTCCCTCTCGCTCTCCCTCACTCACTTGTTCAACCCCCTCTTTCTCTGTCTCTCCCCCCTCTCTCTCACCCTTTCACTTTTTCTCTCCCTCTCTCTTTCCCTTCCTAGGTCTCTTCCCTTTATGTTAGTTTTGTCATGTTCTTGTTTGTCTTCAACCTTGCTTTTGGAAAGTTTCTCCCACCAAACAGGCACAGCACAAGTAAATTGGACCTTATCATTGTACCGCCGCGCAACGTGGATCAAACCGTACCTCACAGCAGTCTTCACAGACTTAGGACTTAGACTCAGACTTAGGCTTCATAGAACAACTTCAACAAACAACGAGATTGCATATAGCCATACCCAAGGTGCACATCCATTATCAGAGAGGACATAAGTGTAACATAACAAGGTGTTGATCATAGAACAAGGTGCTTGAGAACAAGGTGCTTACGTAAACAAGGGTCCGTTGGGTGGTGTATACGTTGTATACAATGGATGTGAACATTAGAACTTGTTGGAACCAATGATAACTATTACAGGATAATCATTAATAGATGAAGAAACAACCCTCTGGCTTCTTCCACAGGTCTGAGTGGAGGCATTCAAATGAAACAGTAGCCTTGACATTGAGCTCAACTGTCCGTCTGTTCCGTGAACCCTCATTCAGGCTGCTGATTAGGCCGTGTACATGCTTAGTCTCTGTTTGACTGGCTGAGCTCTGACAGCGGTCTGTAGGCCTCCCACCATCGCAGCACTCCTCTTTTCTCACATCTCTCTCCTCTCTCTTTCACCCCCGCCTCCCATTGCGGCTCAGGTCCCCAACCAGCATGGTTAAGATAACTGCAGGCACAAGTGGGTGGGTGGTATAGCCAGTACCGTGTGTGTGTATGTGTGGGTGTTTGATCTCAGTGTTGTGTTTAGATGTTTGAGGGGGATATCCTATCACCTCTAGTACTCAGTGCGGTCGGGCCTTGTGGTCGATGTGTGGCAGGAGAGGGAGATGAAAGGAGGGTTGGGGAGAGTCCTGTTTGTGTGTTGTTGGTTTTTTGTGCTGGTTTGTTTTCTCTCCTCTGCCCTCAGAGGCTTTGACTAAGTGACTAAAGGAAACAATATTGGCCAGATTGTTATTAGGTCGCAAAAGGGCCCCCCAGAGCTGCAGCACACGTGGACTTTTCCATGGAGGAGGGGTATGGAGCTGTGTGGAACTACAGCGGTTTAGGGCACATTGAAGATTTAACTTGGACAGGACTGCAAGCGAAACACACAGAAACACACACTCTAATGCTTATACACACATACTGTACATATGCTGTAATATTGCTAAACCAGTAGTGTGTTTGTGTATTTGTATTTTCGCACCACATTTAACAAGTTGACCTTTTGGCTTCACATGCGGTGCCCATGTGTAGCTTGCCAACACCATATGGACCATGACTTTGTCGGTTAGACAGACCCAAAAAAGGTTACAGACAATAATACTAACATTTAAAGCAAAGTAAATGAAAGTTAATGGGTGTGTCTGTAGAGGCTGAGCTTTGACATAGATATAACCGTGTTATATCTTTTCTATATTTTGCTAGTTTGTAGTAAACAATATATTGTGTGGCAGTTTGAGCAGAGCCATCCTGCTGGTGTGCTGGTTTTTGGATAAGTAAAAAGTAATGAGTAAAGTCAATTTGCACTTATTGCGCTCTGCATAATGGTCACACTTAAGTTGCTATGAGCCCTCTTTTGGATTCATATGTTTATTTTGGTGTGGAGTAGGGTGGCAACTTCCCATTGTCCATCATCTGCAAGGTCCTGCAGTTTCTGTCAAACACAAACACACACAACCACAATGATGCTGTCTATGATGGTTAGGTGTGTGAAGTTTGAGGCGGAATGTGTTTCTACTCCGTCCACCGCCAACACTGCAGCAGGAAGGCTTGCTGGCACTGACGCTCACTAAACAAAGTGAACCAACCCACAAATGACCTGTAAGCCAGCTGATATATGACTTTATCTGATGCCAAAGAGCCTTGCAGCAACTCAGGCCATATTTCAAAGTCTTTATTATACTACTACAGACCAAACGTCTACCTTTTCAGCGAGCTGGAACTATTTTAGAGCCCACTTTTGCCAGCGAGGAGCGCGGAGGGGTTTCATCCGGCATGTCTAAGCCGTCATCAGGTAAATTCGGCTGCTGGTTTTAATCAGCGCGGTGCTGAGCTTTTTGTTTTGAATGGTTTCAGAAATTAAAAATGACGACATCGTCAGGGAAAAGGCTGCGTCCTTGCTCCCTGGACAAGGCACGTCTCGCTGCCTGAGTCTTGTCTAATCGAAGATCCATTTGGTTTGGCTCACGCTCTCTTCACTTGTTCACTTGAGCATAGTCTCGCCAAGATTTGGTTTGGCTCATCAACCACAACCCCAAGTCCTCCCCATGGGTATCACAGAATAGCACATCCTCTCTCTCTTTCCCTCTCTCTCTCTCTCTTTCCCTCCCTGTGTCTGTTACTCATACACACTAACGCACAAAATGTCTAAAGACACGACAAGACTTCAGAAGAGCTTTCATTGGATTTTCTTGGTCTCTCCAGCAATTTAATCCTGCTGCATTATATAATCTAAATAAGCGCCATCTCTGTGTAAGACGCACTATGTCGTCCTCTGTCTTCATTTTGTTTTGTAGAACTCTTCCAAGCTGATGTGGATGAGTTTTGCCAATACTATGGAAGGAGAGATGCCAGCCCATGCTTTCCAGATTTTCAGCGAAAGCAGCTGCGAGGACTCGATTCCAACTACTTGGGAGATGAAAAAATTGAAGATATTAGCAGGTTTGTAGCCTGAATGTCACACTGTCTGAGCCACTTAACCAAAAAGTTGAGAATATTGTGACTTATATTGACTTATATCAAGATCAGATATACATTATGCATGAATTATTCATGATATTGAATTTTGGGATCAAGAGAGAAAGTCAGAAAAGTATCACTTCGTGAATATGATGATTTTACATAGTTTGTATGATGGTTTTCTGATTTCACTCTACTGTATGTCAAGACCACTTTTGTTCAGCTTTAGCCACATAATGAAAATAATTCCCCTTCAGCGGCTACCCATAACATCACAAACGGCATTGACATTTTAGGGGGTGCAGCTTTCATCTTTGCTCCCCCTCATGCCTGGGGGAGCAGTCGTGGTGCATATTCACCTCAATGTCTGCCACATCCAAGGAGATCGTGTAATAAGCAGCCATGTCCGAATTTCGTCTTTTGAAGGAGGTTCATCTAGGTGTAGATAGTGCAGATTGTCCTTTTTTTAACTGACAACATCTCACCTCCACTGTCTGAATGTAGTTACACTTCTGACAACCCCTTAAGCCATGGAGGACGAGAGGTGGAGGACACATTTTTATGGTATCATCTCATCCGGGAGGAGTCTAAACTGTTAGACAGTGCATGCAGCATGTATTTATACCACAATGAAACAGAACTTAAAAAAACAATTGAAAAGCTAATTGAAGAAAACTAAATCGACAAAACATTATGAATCCAAGCGATACTCAATAAAGTGGTACCAAATAGGAAACAGCTCTCCTCCTGGTTCTAATCAAACGGAGACCAAGTCTGACCTTGCATGTTGTCTTGGCTGTGTCATCACTTTGGCAGTTCCCTCCTGTCACTTGTCATTTTAGATCAGGCAAAACGTTACAGTTTGGGAAACGCTTTCTCACAGAGCCTTCCAAATCAAACCGCACAGCTTCAAATCCTCTCTCCTATTACCATCACCACCACCGGTCTGTGACCTTTTGTTTGTTTCTTCTCCTCCGTCACCCAGGAAACACAAACACAACTGCTACTGTGCTCAGGAGGTGTTGAGTGGTCTGAGGCAGCCGGTGGCCGTGGTCCACTGCGGGGATGGATCCCAACGCCTCTTTGTTCTGGAGAGGGAAGGGATTGTCAGGATACTTACCCATGAGTTGGAGCTTCTCAAAGAGCCCTTCCTGGACATCCACAAGTTGGTGCAGAGCGGACTGAAGGTAGGAGCTAGAGCGAAGGCGCCACAGAAATACCAGAATGAGCCTCACCCTGTCACATTAGAAACAAAAGTGATGGAGAATTCCTTAACCTCAGCGTTTACACCCAAAAGCGTTCACACCTATGTAAACCCGTTTGATGTATTTTTGCCATCTGCATGGAGTCTCTCCTGCCAAGGCAAACCCCTCTCAAAGTGGTCCTCACTATTAGCACTGAATTGTGTAATTACAGCAAACAGGCAGCCATTCATCAATCATGACTCTGGCTAACAATTACACCATTATCTGCTAATTAACTGTACGTACATGTCACACTTGCTGCTAATTTTCAGCTAATTCTCACAGGATGGGTTAATGGCTTCGGTAATGTGTCCCACATTGTCCCAATACGGGTTCTGCTGCCCTACATGACAACTGGAAAGACAAATGCTAATGTGTCACAGTCGTAACCACATACAGCTCATGCAGCGTCTCTGTGGATTTGATTTTCCCAAAAATCAAGCCGCTGTCTGCAAACTCTCACATGAAGCGAGTACGTCCAATCCACTGCACGACCTCTGCCGGCTCGCACACTGGGTGAAATAAGAGTCAGCAATTTGGAGGGAAGAACATTGTGGTCTTTCCAACACATGAACCTAATGTCATGTCAGTGCTACGAATAGGGATCAACACCTATGTACTACTAATTTTCCTCACTCACTCACTCACTCGCTCAAACACACACACACACACACACACACACACACACACGCACACACTACAACAAATACAGAAATGATGTTTCACTAATGTAAATGTAAATGTACTTTATTTACACATCCCTTTCCAACAATCCCTCTGTTGAACCAAATTGCTTTGCAATAGGTAATAAGTAAAAAGACTAAATATAAAACCAATGAAAATGAACACCGATTACTAAAAGCAATAAAATAAAGGCCAGCAAAACAGGTTATTAAAACAAATTGGACTAAATGCGACATTTGAAATGTCGTGTTTAAGATCCACCAATAATGTACAGTATGCCGCAGTACAGGCAGGCAGCTCCCCACCCCCTCCTCCAACTACTCTGGGACAACTGGGGTGTGCCGAGAGATTTTCTCTAATGTAAAATGTGTGCTGTGGCTGAAAAAGGTTGGGAAACACAGATGAATGCCATTTGAGCTCTATATGGTTGAGACTTGTTTACAAAGATGATCAACAAGTTCATTGATTTTGTGTCATTTATGTCATTAGTTTCAAAGGTCACTTGCAAAATCTGAAATCAAAGTGCGAGGTGATGACTTGATACAAAGTTAGTCGCAACGTACAGTCACGAATGCGTACAGCGATCAAGACTGCAAACAAAGGATACATGACTTGACTTTAACTTGTGACACTAAAGCGAAACTCTCACCACAGAGCAGGGAGTTGCGCAGCTGGCTAGCTAATCAGCTGCAGGTGCATTTAATGAGCAGCAGGTGTGTGTGATAATGTCTGATTAGGGGGGATGCAGAGTGCTGCCTCACCGGCAGTGTGTCAACTATCTATCACTTTGTATTTCAAGGAAAGAGAGACGAAACCCAAACACTTTCATTCCCTGCGTTTCTCTGGTCAGCCGGGGTCAGTATGCGCCACACACTGCACATGTTACCATGTGGAATTTCCATCATTTGGACAATTTTACTTGTTTCATTGCTCTGCTCGTGAAACGTCCTCCAAAAGTCTGAAAATGTTTGACCGCAAATTCCACAAAGTATCTCAGTGTTATCCAAGAATCAAAATGTATTCGTAATGGAGCCAAGGAATCTCTGGACTTCTCACTTGCGCACTTCTGGTACTAATCTGCTGGGGCCCCTAATTCAGCTACAATCTCAAAATTTAACAACTCGGAAATTGCCAAGATAATGACGATCGCTCAAGAAGAAGGAGTAGCGAGGATGTTTGGGAGGCACACTCCAGGACAGGAAGTTTATCTATCACGCATGTCCACTGACAAGACTTCGTGCTTACAGGGAGTCAAACAGACTAAATATGCAACTACACCCTGCGGGGATGCTCCCCCTCTCCCGCCGGGGCTCCCTTATCGTCGTTTAACCCAAACTGGTGGTGGGTAAAATGATCATTAAAGGAGGTTCGACCCCCCTGGAGTCTTATTTTGGGAGAACAGGCCCCCAGCCACACGCAGTGGATGGGACCTGAGGAGGGCCAAGGTGTTTACTGGCTGGATCAACAGGATGAGGCTGCCTCTACACACACAGAGGAAGCGGGGCCCTCCAGGGACGGGGCCAGATAACGGCTTTATCATTGGCCCCGTGCACATGCTTTGATTGTAATGTTCTGTGTTTCCTCTCGCTCCTCTAACCCCCACCAACTCTTGTCCTCCTTCCCCCCGGATCCCCCGGTGCCAATTAAGCCGAACTGCTCAGAAACAATACAGCACTACCGTGTGTGTGTGTGTGTGTGTGTGTGTGAGTGCGTGTGTGTGTGAGTGCGTGTACCCCAAGCTACACCGTGGGTGTTCTCCTTCTGCAGAAACACAATCTCAAGTCCCCATTTTAGCTGCTTTATAGCAGCTAAGCTATCCAGCCGATATCCCTTAGCAACACTGGACAACACTGCCTGTGCTTAGTTGGCTAATCTGTATATTTTAGATACAGGCTTTTTTCGCTAAAAGCAGAATGACAACTTTATGGTCAATATGACAACATCTAATCAATACAGATGAACATAACATTTGCCACTTCTAACTGTGAAAAATGATTGAAAACAAGGACTTTCAAGAGAATAGCAGAGATCGGCCGGCAGTGAACATAAATTGTGGGTAATAAATAATTGAAAATGTGATGGAGATCTTATTACAGTCAATGTACTTCTGCACCCAAGTTGCTCTTGGAGCTTATTTAAGGACATTGGTCCATGTGGAGTAACTCGACATAGCACTCTACACCACAAGTAGTGGTTTAGAATAGCGATGATGTCATCTTAATGTCACAACTGCGAAACCTAGGGAAAACAACACGAGCTAACTACATCTGATTTAATTTATTTGCCGTCAAGGCCAAGTTTTACAGTTGCTGCATTTGCTATGGTTGTAACGCGCGTTTTGATATAAATCAGCAGTCACGTCTGTTATGTGTAGAAGTATTTGAAGACAATGCTGAACTTCAGCTTCTGTTCAATTAATGGCGACATTGTACGCCATGGCAGTCTAAACGACTCTCAGGAGGAGTCGTGTCTATGATGCTGACAAGTGAGTTTTACAAATGAAGCCATCTGTGAGCAACAATCCCAAGTTAACTCTCCAGTGAAGTGTATTAGCCTGAGTAACAAGGGGCGAGGGGGGCCCGCAATAAAATATTTCACTGTTAAAACAAATAGGTCACGGCGTGTTATTCTTTCTGTCCCGGCCCCACCGACAGCTGCTCGCCGATCTCAGTCTCTAGTGAGAGGCCCAGTACTGAGCTCAGGTACTAGTAACCTACCAGAGTTTAATTAGACCCCGTGTCATCCCAAGAAATGTTGTGAACCTTGTGAAGGGCTCCATCTTAACTCTTGGGTGTTGAGTGTGTTTGCATAAGTAATTAATCCTTTACATAGGTTACTTAGCATGGTACCCAGGTAATGGCAGTAGTTCAGTGACTTGCTAATGGACATTCAGAATAACTTTGGCTGGAGCCTGGAATTGAATCAGTAGAGGGAGAGTTGCATTCCTCAACCTACAGTATATTTCAATGATTTTTCTACTCTTACCTTTGATCATGTTGATCGCAGACTGCTGCACGGGATCTATTCCCCCAATGGTTTTAAGAGCAGAGAGAAACACAGGAAGTGGTGTGTTTGTCTGGATGTGAAAGGTGTGTACCCCTTATCCCAACTTTGAGGGTACAACATGCCCTAAAACGTGTGAAGAAATACTCCCAAGTCGTCAAGGTTCAAAAAGTGATCGGCAATCGTCCCCAAGATCAGTCACACCACTGCAAAATCAAAAATAGCCACATCAACATTTTACCACTTCCCCTTGTTTGGACAAAATTAGCGCATAGCGAGATGTGAGATAGATACCGCTCCTTGTCCCAACACACCACTTATCCAACTATTCTCAGAATAACGCCGCGGTCCTGGAGGGAAGAGCAGAAGGACTGGGGAAACGAGAAAAAAGCGGAGGCAGGTGCCTGTGATACATGAAGAAATAATACCCTGTGTGAGATTCACTCCCAACATCCCATCTCCACTGTGAAAGAATGATTGCGGTCGTAAAATCACAGAAGATGTTCGAGGCAAAAAATGTGCGTGAGGCAATTTAATGCCAAAAATGTGTTGCTCCACAAAAGCTTGGACACTATAGGCTCCTTATATTGAGACATCACAACCTCTTCGCGTTCATCAAGATGTGATGCACCAGGAGTGTAACAGCAGTGCAGAGGAACATGTTGAAGTCCCTCCAATGTTCTTGAAACTAGTCGACACATGGAACCTGCTATTTGGACTACAGCTTCTATCATGAAGAGCACCAAGAATATTTTTGTCTACATCAGTTTTTGGGGCACTATTCCCTTGATCCACCCCCTAGTGGAAACCTTGTCTTGAATTGATCAAGATATCTTCACAATGACCTTATTCACAGTGCTGTTTGATGTTTGGAGTCCGTTTCCCCGCGGTGAAACTCTGTTGCTGAACCAATGTCGAACAAGGCAGTCATTAGGGAGGCAGGACTAATATTTCAGCCCGCCTAACCTCTGTGTATCAGGGTGGTCCCCTTTTGGCTCTGGATCTCAGCCTCTTTGGAATTCTGCTCCGTGTTTATTTTGAGGATTGGGGTCACTGCATCCCCAAATTCAACATATGGATCAAGCATCACTGCTGTCGAGGTTTGATTTCTTCCCGACATTTTTGCCCCTGCTCCAGCCAACATCCAGCTGTACGGTGTGTTCCATTGCCTCCCCCATAACTCCAGTTTTTATTTGACTGCAGGGATCTGGCATTTAGTAGCACTCGTAAATTTTTTCTGGAACCGTGCTTTTATTTGTCAACTTTCACAACATTGCACTTCATATTCACAATGACAGAACCCTGTTGCGTATTATGTCTCAGACGTTGCACATTGGTATTTCAAGTACATTCCTTTGCAAGGAATCATCACTTTCTGCATTCGCATTTGACCCATATCACCGCTGCATTTGACCGGGTCAGACTCAGCACAGTCCAAACAGAACAGAGAGATCCAGCACAATTTATGATGTGTGTTCCTTGGCCTGCAGATGTAGACTACACCTAGCCAGTGTGACCATTGTAGTCCACACCAACACTTCTCTCTCTTTTACCTCCCCACTCTATCAGAGGGAATACCTGAAGGATGACGCAACAGCGTTACTGGCAAACAGTTTGTTGTTTGTTTGCCAAATGTAAGCTAGTACCTACCCATAATGTTTTTTCCCCCCCATCATCAAAGAAAAAGAGATTCGCAGGGGCACCACTTCATAAACATTCTTCACACCCAAGCCAAGCATTCTGTTCATTCTTTTGTCAAGAAGAAATAGTGAGGGAGAGTGCAACATAAAAAAAAGGGGGCCGACCTGCTTTGCCTTGCCTAGGGAATGAAACGCTATAGCAGATTATTACAACTAACTATGATGGGTGGACCACCATGGTAGTGACAACTGATGTAGCTGCCTCCAGGGTGAGACAAAGGTTTACATATTACACAAGCAATTTAGATGTTTTCTAAACATGTTGCCAAGACAGTGGGAGTTGGCAGCTCCTTCCTTGTTTAGGTTTTCTTTTTCTTTCTCTTTTTTTTTTTTTTACTGCGCTCCGTCCCCATTCCACACCCCCTCCCAGCTTCAAATTTTGCACGGATTTTGTGTAAACTCAAGAAAGAGTGAGGGGACTGCGGAGCAAAAAGCAGGGACTGAAGCACTCTGCACTTTTGTGCTCTCTATGAACTGTGAGTGAGCTAATAAATTCTTTCAGCCACTCAGCGCGGCATTCACGGATATCCCCCAAAGATTACACACACAAATCACCGCACAATGGAGGCCACCGGGAGGGCCTGGGCGTCACAGGGGCCCCCCGACCCTGAGGACAAGCGCACATAACCAGGCTGGAGGGAAGACAAACTTGGCAAGGGTGGGGGGTTGAAGGGGAGGTGCAGCTCTATACCCAGAGTCAAACGCTTTATAATGGTCTGTAATGGTATATTCAGGAGGGCTGGCGAAGGAGGCGCAAAGGGAAACGGGGAGGCGGGGAAGAAGAGAAAGAGGGCGAAAAAGGAGAGGGTGTGAAACGGAATGTGATGGAAGTATAAAAAACTTAGAAAGGTTGAGCTGTTAAAGAACGCAAAAGGTCTGAGGGGGTTTGTGTGTCCCGGTGGTGGTGGCGGCGACGTCGAAGGTGTTGGTGACAACGACTTGAGAGGCAAATGGATCAGCCGTGGTTCCAGCACCGCATAAGCGGAGCAGAGGCGATGTAGGCTCATAATTAACTCCAGCATCTTTTGTGTTTCCCGTCTGACTGCAGGGCGGCGATGAAAGGGGCCTGCTAAGCTTGGCATTCCACCCCAATTACAAGAAGAATGGCAAACTCTACATCTCCTACACCACCAACCAAGAGCGCTGGGCCATTGGGCCACACGACCACATTCTTCGAGTGGTAGAATACACCGTGTCAAGGTAATGCGTGAACTGCGCCTCAGATCTATCTGCAAGTCTGGATTAGTGGCCACAGTGAGGCACCTCAAAGGCCCAGCTCTCCCTGTAGCCCATATATGATCAAATCATGAGTGTCCGAACAGAGGCCGATCGTCTTGAATGCATTCTTTGACCAAAGTAGGTTGATCACCTGTCATGCGGACAATTTGAACTTAGCGAACCTGCACCAGTGAGAAATTTAGGCACATGGATTAGACACTTTTTCACAATAGAGCATAAAAACAATAATTTTGCCAATTGTGTCTCCTGAGAATAGTAAACCCAAATGCTGCCTGTGTAGTTTTTTTGCTAAAAATGCGTAAGCAGCTGACTAAGAACATTTTTCTGCGTGATGACAGCGATGTTTTGCCTCCTGCTGCCTGACCTGTGATTAAGAAAACAATCTTCTCTCACGAATATGTTTAAGTGTTTCATTTTAATTTTTCATAATCATGGCTGCACCGCAACGATCCCATTTTCCCAATGTCAATTGCAGTTTTGGCCCTGTAGCCATGGAAACCGCAACGTTTAGGCCTTAATGTCAGCTTAAAGTATTTGACGGCTTTTTCAGCTGGAGATATGCCTCTCTGGAAAGCCGCTTCAAAAAACACAGGACTTAAAACACCCCACCCAAAATAACAAAATGAGATATTTGTTGTAGATACCGAGCCCAAGTGCTCACATTGCTTGAGGAATTGGGCAACACTTTGAAGCCCGACTTACATCTTACGTGGGATCTACCTTCTCTCTCCGAAATGAGATGATTGGTGGATTTAGACTAAACGTCTCCAGACAACAACATATTTCATGAAGGATTTCGTTTGCTTTGTAGTGTCATCATTTTCCTATGCTCACCACGATATCGCTTTCCTGATCAGATTACTACTTATTAAAATCTGTAGATTTAATGTCCTCGTTTCTTCTCAGGTTAACTGTTGTTGAACCCAAGCATATGGAATCACACTAACGTGTATAAGCTGTGGCTCACATTGAGACAAGATCATTTAACAGCAACCCTGCAGCCAACAATAACAATAGGTTGGTTGTTCACCCTCAGGAAAACCCCAAACCAGGTGGACACCAGGACTGTGCGGGTGCTGATGGAAGTTGCAGAGCTTCACAGGAAGCACCTTGGGGGCCAGTTGCTGTTTAGCCCAGACGGTCTTCTGCACATCATCTTGGGGGATGGCATGATCACGCTGGACGACATGGAGGAGATGGACGGACTCAGGTGAGGCCAGAGGGCAGACGAATTTGTTTGTCAGCTTCAGAATGCACCCAAAACCTGTTCATTGAAGATTCACTCTGTTTCCCTGTCTTGTACGTGTTTGAACGTAGTGATTTCACAGGATCCATCCTCAGGGTGGATGTGGACACAGACGTCTGCACATCACCATATTCTATACCACGAAACAATCCTTACTTTAACAGCACCAACCAGCCGCCAGAGATCTTCGCCCACGGATTACATGACCCAGGCCGGTAGGTGAAAGAGCGATACTGGCATATCGTTTTTTTTTCCCTTCACCTAAAAAAGATCGGATATTTCGGCCGTAATACATCATTTCCTCTTCTGCTTGCAGATGCGCAGTGGATCGCCTCCAGGTTGACAATGGCAGCCTCTTGATTATGTGCACAGACACCATCGGCAAAAACTCGTCAGCAGGGAGAATCCTGGAGATTGTCAAGGGGAAGGATTATGGTGAGGGAAATACTCCTTAGTGGTCCATGAAAAAGGGGCGAGGTCACTTTTTTTCATTGCCAACCACAAACAGCATGACCTTTGTCATAGATTTATTCGATAACAGACCTGTGGAATCTCGCGAAATCCCATCATTTTTAGAAATCAGCCAAACACATACATCTTACCGAATCTGACATCTGTTTTCACAAACATCTTTCATTTTGTAAGAGCACAGCATTTTTGGTCAGCGTTGCGCATTCCCTAGGAACACGTTGAGTTGAGAGCTGCGAGAGCAAAGTTTAAAAGTGAAAATGATGTGATAGAGCAGGATTCCGTGTCCGTAGACGGAGCACTGTGGCCAAGGGAGTGTAAGCTTTCGTCCTCAAATATGATTTATAGCTGTCGGCAGCAGTGAGTGTCCAAATGACAGCCTGTTGTAGTTGAAAACACAGCTGCGATTCGGCCTGCGTTTCTGTCAGAGTGTGAGGATAATCAATAGCAGCAGCATCTTCAGAGCACTCGACTGAGAGTCACAAGGAACATTTCACCGCTGTTTGTCTCAAATTATGCTGTGGTTGGTCATCAGTCCCACAGGAGTGTTACTATGGCACAGGAAGATAAGTTCTCCTCAATTCACACGCGGACCTCGCACCTAGCTAGGTGCCTAATTCGCCAAGTCACTAAACTTCAGCCGTGATTACATTCAGAGAAGGGAGTGCACCCAGTCCTCCAAAACAGCGTTTCAGAGCCAAAGAACCCCCATTCATATTTGCTTTTGCCAAGAAAACCTGCCGTATATCCTCAACCTCCCACGAGTGAATAAAAGATTAATGTAGTCTTTCAGTGTGATAAACACATATAAAAGTCTGTGCTGGCAGCTTGGAAAGTGGTCCTCAATTACGTCCCTGTAAAATCACAATGAGGAACGAGTGTTTTTCTCAATGATTATATAAAAAGCTTCTCTTAAAGGGCCCATGCATTTGAACGCAATAACATAAAAGTACAACTACAACACACAAGCAACACGGAAATTAATTCTGATTTCTGTCCACTTCCTGTCACTTTATGTGCAATGTTTATGAGCCTCACTCGCAGTCTTCATTTCTTGTCCCCCTGTAGAGAACGAACCGTCTGTCTACGACCTGCAGTCCACAGTGGGGGTTGCACCTGTGGGGGGATTCATCTACAGGGGTTGCCAGTCCAGAAGGCTCCATGGCAGTTACGTTTTTGGAGATAAAAATGGGTAAGAACATATCCCACCTCTGCCCCCAAAAAACCCCTTATAAGCTCCCTAAATGCGTCATGAGTGGACAGTCAGGCTCTACCTCACTCTAATCCCTCTGTGCCGCTTCTTGCACCCGTTCAATGACTTATCAGAAATGTCACAGGCTGTTGCCGAGACGTACACGACTTGTCTTTTTCCCTCTCAAACTGAAAAATATGTCCCCTTGCATCAACACTAGCCAAAACAAACGGAATGTTCCGTCCACTCTGGGAAAAACACAAGCGTTGTGTTACTGTCATCAATACGGCTCGGCAGTGTTCACACATTTGTCTGGTTTGTAATTCATCCTCCTTTTGCTTATGTCAAACACTGATACTCGGGTAAACAAAGGAAGCAAATAGTTGGTGGGGCGGCCGGGACACTATCAGTAGTTGGCATTCTGTTTGAAAAACTGTGCGATGGGTAAATTCTGTTCCTCCTCTCCAGCTTCAGGGTGTGTTGTTGTGGCTGAGTACAGGCTCTGGCACAGTGTTTCTTTTGAATCAGAGAGGATAAGTATAACGTGATGCGTCATGAACTGTGGGGTGGAGAAGAGGGACACGGTTTTTCATCTATCCCTCGTGCAGGGCGCGTGATAAATGCAAAGCAGCACACCGTAGCCTAGATTAACCCTAAGACTTCAGTAGTGGTTGCCGTAACCGAGGGCTCTCGTGCCATGTTTTGTGTTTCAGCAATCTGCGGATTCTCCAGAAGTCTTCGTTGTTAGCGCCAGAGGGTGCTGAACAGTGGCAAGAGAAAGCTCTCTGTCTGGGCTCCACCAGCTCTTGTGGCTCCACACTCATCGGGCACATCCTGGGCTTTGGCGAGGACGAACTGGGTGAGTTGGGTGACAATTAGAGACGACAAGCATGAAGCTTTTGCTGACTTCAAACAGAGCATGTCCAAACTATGGAAAAACCATTGCTTTGACTCATGGTGTTCTGTATATGTAGCGATGGCTGGTGTATTTACAAGAAATGTTCTTGTGTGGAATTTTCCATGCGAGTGTTGAACAAGATGATTGTCCAGCCTCACAACTAACGCAGCGTGTATCGCGTTAGAGCGAGACACAAAGCCAGGGAAAGCATGCAGAAAAACATTTCAGCCCAGCATTGATTTCCCACTGGAGTGTTCGGCATTTCCTGCAGATAGCATTGAAAAGCGACACACACACACGCGGACAGACACGAGAGAAAGTTGAGATATACCGAGATGGTTGTTGTGATTCGGATCATTCACACAACGATGATTCTCACTGCAGCTCTGACCACGTGTTTGAGTCATTACTTCAAGAAGTATTCAAAAAATTCCTGAATTTGATCATAATTTGCAAGGGATGCAGTAATGGTGGGCATGACTCCCATAATATGAGCCCCACAGACACATGTTTACAATTTGTCCCCTTATGGAACTTTCTTGCGGGCTTGTTCCTCATTAAATTATCCGCTTGGTTCCCAGTCATGAGTAACTAGTTGTCTCGTTAAAGACTCTTGGCACAGGCCATGCTGAAGACGTTTCTGCCACGCAGAAATGGTTCTGCCTCGTCTTCCCTTTCCTGCATTCAATTACACTCGAGCTGTCTTGTCTTGTCCTGTCTTTCTTTCTTCGCTTCCATAACCCCTCTCTTCCTTTTGTTAACCCCCCTCACCTGAGATGGAAATGAGAGATCACCGTTTCCATGTGGATTCTTTTTTTCTAGGTGAGGTCTACATACTGGCGAGCAGTAAAAGTATGGTACAGTCGCACAGTGGGAAGCTCTACAAGTTGGTGGACCCCAAAAGGTACCGTCTGATGTGAAAGTGGCTTCTCTGCCGCCGTGTATTTGTCTGCCAAAATGTTTTATCAATGAGTGTGTGATCATAGGAAACATGAAATATCCTACAGATCTGATATGGAGCATTAACCCAAGCATTGACCTGAGTAATCGATGGATTAGCCTCCATACACACCCTTCACGCTATCACCACAAACTTTACCACCCTAAACAATCCTTCTCGAGAACAATTCCATCATCCACAGCAGATTAAAAGCAACACTGCTGACCACACTCATACAAGCAGCATAGAAATGAAACCCTAGCCATTTTCAGAACGTTTGACAGCAGGTTTTATTCTGCTGAGAGGAGAAAAATGCAAAGGGCACCTGTTGTCAAGCGCAGCAAACCTCACTGATTTTATTTAAATGCAAACATATGGGCTTCAGCAAGTAACACTGTGGGCTTCCCTCGTCATTATGTACACAGGGTGCAGCAACGCACATCGCTTTTTACGAGAGGCGGTTCATTTGGACCCAAACGTGTAATCCGCATCTGTGTATGCGTGTATGTGTGCGTGTTTGTGTATGCGCACATGCGTGCATGTGTTTGTGTGTGTGTGTGTGTGTGTGTTTGATCTCACGCTATGAAATTTGTGTATATGTTGGTCTTTGGTTGTAAACCTGGCTGTATACACCACAGCATGCAGTGGATCTGAAGGATTATTTGCGCCGAGCCAAATACATGTGAAAAAGTGGTTGTCTATGAAAACTAAACCCTCAAATATTTCCTGAATTCTGTATCGCATGCTTAAGGGCATCCTCACAAAGGTCACCTGTTAACAATTTTTGTAATGGGGACAACTAACCGTTATTTTCTGTTAAAAATCAGTACAACATCTGTTGGGTTTGAGAAAGGAAGTTCAACTTTGTCCAATTCCGAGTCCTCCAAGTTGATTCTCAGTGCTATCAGCAGACAGTCCTTTTCATATGTGTGTACGTTTGCAAAAATGATTTAGAAAACACAGATGTAGTTTTTAAAAGGTCCAATTACCTTCAAAAATTGCGTTCTCAGTGCATGACAGATCATAGCACTCAGCGCTCATCAATAAACCGTTACATTCTAAAATCCATAATCACCAGACTGTCTGTCGGGAACCAGGGCGTCTTACTTTGCAGTTTGGGTTACCCACCAGCAAGTGTTCCTGTGGAGAAAGCCCAATGCCGTTCAGTGGTCTCTATGCGGTCATTTTCAAGGGAACTGACAAATTAAGTTAGATTCCTTTAAAGTCCAAACAGCACGATGAAACACTCATTGGTTGCAAAAACTTTGCGGAAATAGTTGCAATTCACATGTGTTTTTGCTGATCCTCAAGGAAAACCTTGAAAATCTCACATCACTTTGTATTAGACAGCAACTGAATACAACACAACATGCTGGCTGAATTTGGGACAGAATTGTTTGGTCAAAGTTAATCAAAAATTCCTCGAAAAACGGTCAGGATGTCTTCAAGTAATCCACAAACAAGTGAAGTCAACCCTCCAACTCAAACCAATCACTTGTGCAAGTCTCTAAGACAGCCTCCCTTCCTCATTGCATCAGCTTGCTTTGACCAATGTCCAGACCCTCTGCAGCATGAATCATTGTCTGTCAAAGCCGAGTCCAAATTAAGAGTCCGGGCAGAAGGTTTCCCGGGTCTAGCTTGCATTTGATTGAAAACGAAGATAAAGTAAGAGACGGAGACAATCACAACTGAAATGCATCCCTACCTAATAACTCCTATGTGACAGTGCCACCCAGGTCTTCGCGCAATTAATTACACCACAGATGTTTCAAAGGGGCCCTGGGTGACTCTCACTGTATTTATGTTCTCTGGCATCTCTGCATGATGCAGTTCGCCCCCCTAGAAAACAGCCCTTTTCCTCCCCGTACTGGACATGTTTAGTCTGTTGTGGACCCTGTGGTGTCGGAGGGCCTGACTCCTAATAACGCTCTGGCTTCGTTATTAGGATCTTGTTACAGGGAGTTTGGCCACGGGTCCAAAGTGGGAGTAGCTGGGTAGCAAACGCTGTCTGACCTCAGTGCGTTATCAAGTCTGGTGGTCCTCCCCGAGCGATCTCCTCGGGCGGGCGGGGGAAACCTGCACCCTACCGGCTTGTCGGAGAAAGGGTTCGTTTTAGAGACCTGTGGTTTTGTGG